>CAJHUC010001430.1:0-49243 GCA_905146915.1 Ostreobium quekettii | reverse complement strand
GCCGAACGGGAAATGGCGGTTGATCGTGGACCTGCGACAGATCAACAGCCATTGTGTCCCTCAATCAATGACCTACGAGACCTTGCACACACTACGGGACTCCCTCAAGCGGGACGACTGGATGGTGTCCTTCGACATCCAGGATGCCTACCACCACATACCGATCCATCCCCAGGATCGGCAGTACTTCACTTTTCAGATCGATGGAGAATTGTGGGAATGTGTGACTCTACCATTCGGTTGGCAAGGAGCCCCGATGGTGTTTACGAAGGTTATGCGCACGATCATCGCCTTCCTTCGCTCTCCCCGCCAAGTGGCTCCCAAGTTACCACCTTTTGGGGCCAAGTCTGCAATTCGATATACTGGATCCACAATTGGGGACCCCTACTATTGCCCTACCTGGACGACATTCTGGGAGCCGCAAGTGATCAAGCGCGACTGCGCAGCTGGACGAGTGTGACACGCGCAGTTTTGAACGACTTGGGGATAACAGTGAATGAGGCGAAGTCCTCATGGATCCCCACGTAGGCCAAATGTTACGCGCACCGGCTTGACGTGGGGGACGCCCTACTAATGGTCCTTGGTGTGGGGGACGCCCTGCCCAAGATAACTATCCTCAACCCATGGTAACCATTCTAGGTATTATGATACGGGAGTAGGAGGGGTGGTCCCGCCTAGGTCCCCGTAAGGACCTAGGTGCCCGGCGAGGTGGGTCCGCGGCTCAAAGAGGGCAGGAACCCCACACCCACAGACTTTACGTATCATTTGGTTTTGGAGCCACCTAGGGGTGGCTGCCATGCTTCCGCCTGGGCAGACGAGCGAGCCAGGAACACTGGGCCCCTTCCCCAGCCTCCTCTATGGAGGCTGAGGAGACGGATCCCGAAGCCCGGAAGGGCACGCCCGAATCGTCGGGCGAGGAAGAGACACCCCGGAAGGGGACGCCGACCAGCTCGGTCGGTGAGGACGTTATAGCCCGGAATGGGCAGGGATAGGAAGAAGTCCGGAAGGACATAGCCGGCCCATCGCCGCAACAAGATGAGCCGGAAGGAGATGACTAGCCGATGGCCGAGGCGGAAGAAGCCCCAGTAGAGGAGGCGCAAGAACCAGGCACGGTGGCGGCCCTGCTGCGGGCGCCGGGCATCATGGAGCTTCTAGAGAAAATGGCAGCCATGGCGGCTCAACAAGCGAGGGCGAAGCGGGACGAAGAGACCACTGAGAAGATCCTCACCCTCGAAATCGAAGCGGACAAGGCGAAGAAAGAAGCCCGCAGAAACGAGGTCGCTATGAGGAAGGCAAAAAAGCTGAGCCGCCAAGCCGAAGAGGCCAAGACCTCCGCTGAACAACATATGGCTCAGTTGAGTGATCGCCTGTTGAAGCAGAAACTACGGGCGCAAGAGGCAGAAGAGAAGATCGCTCAATAGGCGAAATAGCCCGAAAAGGGCCCTGGTCCATCTGAGCTATTGCCAAGGATTCCAGAAGCGGAGGGCGACTGGAAGATTGTTGGCAAACAGCGGCCAAAGAGGAAGAGCCCGTCGCCAGGTGAGACGGTGCCGAAAGTTTGGACAGACTCGCATAAAGGCCGGAAGGTCCAGCCCGTTGGGCAAATGGCGGAGATTGGAGGCTGGAAGGTCGAGACTCATGAGCGAAGGGTCAGGTCACAGGTGCACATAAGGACACCTAATGAACCGGAGCAGAGCAATGACGAGTCGCTCACAGAAAGTGCTCGCGCTGTATGTGGACCTAGTCCAGAAAGGCCGAAAGGTTATGAGTGGAGCCCCCGGAGACCCGCATTACCGGAGTGGGGACCGGGAGAGAGCGCCAGGGTGCTGGAATTCATTCCGGACACTGGTACTCCTTATAACCGGCAACCGCCATGCCGTGCTATGTGGACTAAGTTCCACAGTGATCTTGTGGATGAGTTGGATGAAGGCTGGCAAATGGCCGCCGAAAGATTTGGTGAAAAATTGACCACCGCGAGACTGGTGAGAATTCAGAGGTGGTATGGTCCTGGAATGGCAGATCAAATTGCCAGAGAGGACCCGAATTGGCTGAAAAAAATGGCCTTCGTGCTCAGACATATCCCCGAGCCTTGGGATCTGAGCGAGGGAAGCCCGGAAAGGCCGGATCCCAATGATCCCCACGAGCAGTGGGAGGAGATCTCAGAATTGTCGTTCTCATCATGTGCTTCCCCGTTGCCGGGAGATATGTCAACGCGGGCGCAAGTGCATAGAATGGAAAAAGAGAGACGGCATATGTGAAATCGAGATCGGTTCGCTCGTGCGAGGAAGTTGGACGAGCGAAAGGCGCAAAAAGCCAGCCAGCACAGGGAGCTGAAAGCTTTGCGACATGAGCGGGATCGGCAGTTAAATCCACAAAAATATGAGCGGAAGAGAGCTCACAAACGCCAGCGCAAGGCTGAGATCAGGCGGTTTTCCGCTGCAGGAGGCAGCCAAAAGGCACAGTGCCTTGAGGCTAAGCGGGTGGCCGATGAGCTGGATCCGGCCCAGCAAGCGAAAGCTTTCGCTGAGCTTGAGAGGGCCCAGCCACGGCAGACGGCCAGATGGGCTGATGACACTGGGAAAAAATGGGCCATATAACACGTGCTCAAACGTATACAAAGTTTACGGGTTTGTGTTATTCTTGTGTTCTTAGCGTGCAGAACGTTAATGAAATGTGTTCTATATGTGTTCACAAATGTGTTATTTGGCCCTTTTTTCCTAGTGTGAGTCGATTGGAAGCGACAGTGGGGTTACCTACCCCGCTCAATTCGCCCCTCCAAAGCCTATAAAGACACCGCCTCCAGTTGAGGAGACTAGCGTCCCCAAGGAGGCCTTGTCTTCTAAGGAGAAGAAGAAGCCTGGAAAGGCAAAGGAGCAGCCTGAAAAGGCCCATATGCAGCCTGGAAAGGCAAGGGAGGAACCTCAAGGAACTCAGAGAGCAGTTCCAGGTAACATTGCCGATGCAGTGTCTCCCAATCACCTTGCTGTGAAGACACACTTGCGTACATGTGCAAAAGTTGGAGATTCTGCTGGACATGACGAAGTTGTGTATCTCGGTTCAGCAGGGGAGCCGGCAGAACCTATTCCTCTGGAGAGGAAGGAGGTTTATGCTGTTGTGCAAAGGCAAGAGACAGCCTTGGAAAAGGCAAGGGCAGAAGCTGATAAGACTGCCCGGCTGCTGGCCGTAATGGGGGAAGAGGATTACGCCGAGTTCCTGCAGTTTCAGCAGTCTCGACGGACAGGCCGACAGGCCAAGGGAACTCCCCCTGGAGAAAGCAGTTCTGGACAGGAACCCAGCGGAATCAAGTATCTGCCTGGGAGGCCTGGTCTAGGATACCAGCAGTGCCATTCACAGCAGTTTGGAAAAGAGCAAGGCCGACCTTAGGTGCCACATGAAATGCCCAAAAGACCCACTCCCGTGGTGCATGCCCCTATGATACAGGATGCCCAGGGATTTTGGGACACGCTGGGGGCGTTTCATGACCCATTCAGTGGTGTGTACTACAAAGGGTACTACCACCCGAGGGGAGGTAGGGCGCCATACAGAGCAGAGGTCTCAGTAGCTGCGCTGCAGCGCATTCCCGCTAAACTACGCGGGTTATTCGATGCGCAGCAGACATCGCTGGGTATCTATGTCCCGGAAAGCTAGGAGGCGGCTACAAAATGGCAGGCCATGCACAGCACTGGCTGGAGGATTCAAGAGGAGGAGCCCGTAAGGGTACAGATGGGGCCTAGGATGCAGGCTATCCCCTCAGCACCGGTTCGTCCAGTGGCTCAGCCAGAAATGGCGCCAAGACAACCGGCGATGCCC
Source organism: Ostreobium quekettii (assembly GCA_905146915.1). Lineage (NCBI taxonomy): Eukaryota > Viridiplantae > Chlorophyta > Ulvophyceae > Bryopsidales > Ostreobiaceae > Ostreobium > Ostreobium quekettii. The sequence goes on along the minus strand of CAJHUC010001430.1, from coordinate 45,433 downwards.
TTTACGATGGGCCAGTCTGAGCCAAGGGGAGCGCAGCCTCCGCTGCCGTCTATGCAGCAGAAAATTCAAAGGCTACAGGAGATGTCTCCCTTTGCCCAAGATCCGGCGGCCTATCAGGCTCCTCAGTATCAGCAGCCCGGAAGGGTACATCAGCCCGGAAGGGTGCAGCAGGCGGTCATCGCCCCAAGGCAGCAGGTGGTCCCAGCACAATTCTATGAAGAGCCCTCCTATTCCGAGGAGTTTGAGGGAGTGTATGGGCACCCGCCAAGCTACATGTAGGCGCCTGAGCCACAGCATCAGGAGCAGTACGCTGCAGTAGCTGAGGAGCTGCCAAGGGCCATTGAAGGGCCACCACCGCCGCCAGCCGATTATGACCCCATGGGCCCCGGATACATGGGCCAGGGGTACTTGACGGCGGCACAAGGAGTGCCCTTCGCCCCTGTATATTTACAACCCGAAAGGGAAACTCAGGTGAGCATGCCTAAGATAAATACTCAAGGCATGAAACCCCAAAAGTGGAATGAGGACAAGCAGGCCTTGACCAAGTGGTTCCAAGAAATTATTATGTATTTCAAAACCACTGTGGCACCCCGATCTCAATGGGGTTGGATCGCACTGAATACTCTTGAGGAGTCAGTGAAACACGGCTTACTTGCTCAATTGGAGCACTTGTGTGGGGTTACAATTGATGCAGAAGTGCTCTCGCAGCCAAAATTCCAACTGTCATGGGAACAATTTAAATATGGCATGGAGACACTTTATGATTATAAATGTTCAGACTTTGACATAAGGTCTGAAATAGCAGCCTTTACAAAGGCAGGGACTTCGGGTCCCGACACAATCAAATACATGTAGCTCTTGGAACAAATGTTTCTCAAGTGTGAAAATGAACTTGATGACTTTTCCAAGTTGCATGCATTACATAATGGACTTCGTCTAGACATAAAAAGAAAATGTTTATTGAACAAAGACGATGAGCAATGGACCACATACGCCGGCCTGCGGGCTCATTTGTATAAAGTTGGTCCCACATATGACCAAGAGTATAAGGCATATGGTGCTCGTCGAAATGAAGGCCGAAATGGCAAGCCAAGCACGAGTAATCGCCTTCTGTAGCGCGCGGTGGCGCCAAGAGGGGAAAAGAACCCCAGACCAGACTCCAAGGCCCATTAAGTACTGCACCCATCTCTCGCAGTACACCGGCTGGCGACCGGCGGGTCACTCTGATCCCTGATGACTCATCCACTGCTGGATAGTCCTGTTACAGTGCCAAGTACTCCAGTACTGTGGCCTGCCTGATATTCCCAAGGATGGGATAGTTGAGAGATGCCGTTGCCAAGCCAGGCACTCTCCTGGTAAAGTACTGGTGAAGTGATATACTGTAAAGGCGGTGCACATTACAGGCGTCCCCCGCCGGGGAAGACTCCGTCCCGGAGTCGAGAGTACACAAAACAAACACGAAGACATGTCACACAACACAAAGGTAGGACATGTACAACACAACCCAACCAGGGGTCCACTGGAAAGAAATGTGCGGTCATCCACAAGAGTCTGATGCCTGATGCTGACACCTGATGGATCCCAATCAGAGGGCCACAGAACTGGCGGTCACAGTCTGTCTGTGTATCAACCCAAATCCCCAAACGAGGCCTGCATCATGGTGCCGGACGAGGGGCGCCACGGCCACGGCCGCGACCACCACCTGAACCCGAACGGCCCGTAGTGCGAGGGGTCCACCCTGCAGCTACGTCTGCATCCTGAACGCAAATGCACACTGTGTGTCAGCCTGAGAATACTCAAGTCGTCACTCGAGACCTTTTCTGACCACCTCTGCGTCGGCGACCAAGCGCAGGGCCGGATCCAGACGACTGCTGCTGCAGTTCGTAGGCCTGTAAGAGCTCATTGCAATGCGTCAGGTTCTGTAAAGGCTCCCATGTGTTGTGTTCATGGCCAAAGCCTTTCCATTTAACGAGGTATTGTGGCATCTTCTTATGCCGGGAACGGAACTGACTAATTCTTTTGTCTAGAATCCGTTCCACCTCATATTCCAGCACACCATCCAACTCCACTGGAGGAGGGGGACGAGTGAGACCTGGACCTGATTTGTATTGACTCAATACAGATACATGAAATACTGGATGGAGAGCTCGCATAGAATCGGGGAGCTCCAACTTATAAGCCACTGGGTTGATCTGTTCAATGATCCGGAAGGGTCCCAACCACAAGGGAAGTAGCTTCCTAGATCCCGGATGCCTGAGTTTTATATTTTTGCTGGAGAGCAACACCATGTCTCCAACCTGATATGCAACATCGGACCTGCGCGCATCTGCATACTGTTTTTGTCTGTTCTGCGCCGCCTGGAGGTGTTGCTTTGCATCATTGAGCACAATGTCAATCTCATTTACAAATTGCTTGACCGCTGGCAATTTGTCCTGAAGGTCCGTCTGCTGCTCATCCCTGAGTCTGCATCGTACCTCACGATGCTCCCGACTAGTCTGCAGGCCTAAGGTTGTGGGAGTCACTGGATGTCGCCCGTAGTTTAGATAAAAGGGCGTATACTTTGTGCTCCCCTGCTTTGAGTTGTTTATAGCAAACTCTACCAATGGGAGATGTAAATCCCACTGGTCCTGCTGTGGGCCAACATAGTGGCATAACGTATCTTCTAGAATCCTGTTCATCCGCTCTGTTTGACCATCAGTTTGCGGATGGTACGCTGTACTCAGCGCCTGGTCGATCTCCAATTGCTCCATAAGGGCCTTGAAGAACTTTGATGTAAACTGTGTTCCGCGGTCTGATATCAGTGTCTCACACATACCATGATGTCTAAACACATGGTCTACAAATAGTCTAGCGGTCCCCACCGCATCGACGTCTGATGTTGTGGGGGCCATTCTTACCATCTTGGTAAGCCTATCTACAAAAACACAGATAGCGTCGTGGCCGCTTCTGGTCCTGGGTAACTGAGTGATGAAGTCTACTGAAACACTTTCCCACCGTGCATTCGGAATAGGAAGGGGTCTCAGCAAACCCTGAGGTCTCTCTGCACGATGCTTGTTCCGTTGGCAAACATCGCAAGCCTGTATGTACTTTCTGATATATTCACGCATGTTTGGCCACCAAAACGTTCGGCTAACTTGAGCCTCGGTCTTAGTGGTACCAAAGTGACCTGAGTATGGGCAATCGTGGCACTGCCTGCACACTTCTGCCCTAAGATCTGTAACGGAATCCCCCATAGGGCCTGTACCAGGGACGAAGATCTTTGACCCACGATACCAAAGATCCTCGTGCTGCGTGAGGACACCTGACTTCGGCAATCTGATACAGTCGGGGTCCTGGGCACAGCCTACAGCCAGACGTTGAGTCAGAGGAGTGAGTGACCCTGGGGGAGCGGATGGGCGGCCCAAGGCATGCACAGTCTGAACCCCGTCCCTTGCACCGCTGGGGGCTGTCACGGCAGAATCGCACGGGATACGACTGATCGGGTCTGCTACATTCAGTCGCCCTGGCCTATATTCCCACATGTAACGAAATTGCTGGAGATATTCTGACCAGCGAACCTGCCTCCTTCCCAACGTCTGCTGGCTATCTAAATACGTGTTTGGACAATGGTCTGTCACCAGCACCATGTCCGAGCCTTCTAGGTAGCATCGCCAGACCCGAAGTGCATGCACCACACCTAGAAGCTCTTTTTCTGTTACTGAATAATTAAGCTCTGCTTGACTAAGCTTCCTGCTTTCAAATGCCAGAGGGTGCTTGTCTTGTAGTAGGACAGCCCCTATTGCTGTGTCACTGGCATCTGCCACTACCTCGAAAGGTTTATCAAATACCGGCATACGCAATACTGGTGCGTGTGTCAGGTCCTGTTTCACACCTTTGAATGCTTCCTCACAAGCGTCTGTCCACTCAAAAGCGTAGCCTGCCTTTGTTAAATCTGTTAATGGTGCTACTCTCTTTGAGTAACCCTGCATGAATTTCCAAAAGTAATTTGCTAATCCCAAGAACTGGCGTACTCCCCGCACGTCCGTGGGCCTTGGCCAATTATTGACCACCTGTGTCTTTTCGGGATTCACGCGAATACCATCTGCTAATATGATATGTCCCAAGTACTTGATTGAAGTCTGATTAAAGTGGCACTTATGCAAACGTGCATAAAACTTTTGTGCCCTCAGGACCTCGAGGACCTGCCTGATATGGGTTAAATGCTCTTCTGCATTCCTGGAAAAGATTAAAATATCGTCCAGATATACAAGGACGAACTTCCCAATATAGGGCCTGAATATATCATTCATAACGCGCTGAAATATTGCAGGCACGTTTGTGAGACCGAATGGGAGCACTTTAAATTCATAGAGTCCCATCGGTGTCTTAAAGGCTGTTTTTTCACAATCTGATTCCTGTATTCTGATCTGATAGTAACCCTGCATCAAGTCCACAGCGCTAAATACTTTAGCATTGCGAAGTTGATCCAGGAGGTCATCCACCCTGGGGATTGGGTATTGGTTTCTGATTGTTGCCTTGTTTAAGGCTCTGTAGTCTATACACATTCTAAATGTCCCGTTGGGTTTCCTGACAAATAATACAGGAGCCCCAAATGGACTGCTGCTTGGCTCTATCAGCCCTCTTTTGAGTAAATACTCAACCTGCTCCCGCATTTCTTCTAGCTCTGTAGGACTATATCTAAACATTGGCCTGTTCAAAGGTCTGGTACCTTCCTTCAATGGTATAGAGATAGCTGCTCCTCTATTTGGTGGTAATCCTGGAATACTGTCTGGGAACACATCAGAGTATTCGTCCAACAATGCTTTTAGGCACTGAGGATCGACCTGGTATTCTGTGGTCTTATCACTGACCGGTTCTCGAGGCGGAGGTGGGCCCATTTCGGAGTCCGCATCTGGTTCCGGTCCCTCACGTTCTAATGTTCTAACCATCACAAAACAAGATGGACAACCCTTTCGGACACTGCGCCGAACCTGAATATGGGTTAACAACTTTGAGTCAGCCCGGTGCTCAACACGTGCTGCAACGTTTGTTTGTAATACCACACGTCTGGCACCCTGCTGTAGCGAACAAGTTTGTTCCGTGTAGTCGAGCACGGCCTTATTTTCAATGAGCCACCCATCTCCAAGAATAAGATCAAAATCGGGTGCCATGCTCATCACTGCACATAGGAGTTTTGCTCGGTAACTCTGTATTTGAATGGGAACCACTACTTGTCCCACTATTTCACCACTAGAACCATTCGCCATGGTTACTGTTTCTGGTTCCTGTTCCTCAAAAGACAATCCAATCTGCTTGCAAAATTCCTTACTGATATAATGCATTCCTGTAGCACCTGTGTCAATCAAACATCGAGCTGGGGCTTTTGAAACTTTCCCCTTTAGCCCAAGGGTAAGTCTACCCTCCTCACTTTGCATTGCTGCATATACTGATGGAACTGGTGGATCGTAATACACCATGACACCCCATGGTATTCCTGGCAAGTGTCGCCGTTGTCCTGATTGTGTAGGGCTCGTAAAGAGTACTTGTCCCTTACTATACTGCGCCACCACTTGCATCTCCTTTAATTCAGGAATTCTCAACTGTCTCCAGTTAGGTACCACTATACATGCACTAACTGTCTGAGGATGTTGCTTCTTCTGTTCTGCATAATGCTTGATGAATTTCTGTATACTGTTGAAAGGGGCATTGAGCCATACATGCTCACCTTCAAGTTTTCTGGTGAGAAAATCATCCTCACTGCTACAGTACCGTGCACACAGTGCGTTCTTTCCATCTGGGTTCGAACACGCATCCAGTGTAAATGCATGGCCTACTCACTCTTGTATTTTCTGAAACTCTGCAGGCAGTATAGCCCTATCCTGATTACTCGCAGTACTTGCATCTGTGCCTGCTGTTCTTGTATGCCTGATGGGATTACCATCTGTATGATCCACAATTGCAACTGGGTTTGTAGAAACATGTTTCCACCCTGATGACTGCACTGACATGCTAACTGTTCCACTGGGTAAAGCATGCAATGCAGGTTCTGATACTGGCAAAAGACCAAATGTTTTGCTCACTGGAAAGTTCGAACTCTGTGCACATACCATATCTCCTGTAGGGAAAGGTGGTGCGCTCCGCTCTCCACTTTTCATTGGGCACTGATGTCCTGGTGTATAGTTGGCATAGCAGAAGAAGCAACGTCCTGTGGTTCGCAGCCATGCAAGCTTCGTAGTATCGGTACTGAGTCCTGGGTTGAACGAAGCCTTGCCCTGGTGAACTGAAGTAGAAGGATCCACCCTCCTTCCCAAAGATTGGGATCTGGTCACTGCTGGAGATTCAAGTCGGGCCTGCTTCGCAGGGCGTCCTGTAGATCCCTCCCCTATCACTGGTAGGCCCATAGCCCCTGTGGCCAAGTACCCCATAGGGCGCTGGCCAATGACCCCTGTGCTGGCAGAGGTGGGCCGTCCAGGAACGGGGACGGACTAGGAACGGGGACGGGGACGGGAACGGGGACGGACCGGAGTCCGTCCCCGTCCTTGGGCCGGCAGGCCCAAGAACGGCCAGGGACGGCTCCGTCCCTGGCTGGGAACGGACTGGGACGGATCTGGGACGGTATGGCCCACCTAGGAGTCCGTTCCTGTACTGCCCAAGGCCGGTCTAGAGTCCGTTCCAGGCCGTTCCGAAGGCCGTTCCAGGCCGTTCCGAAGGCCGTTCCAGGCCGTTCCGAAGGCCGTTCCAGGCCGTTCCGAAGGCCGTTCCAGGCCGTTCTGAAGGCCGTCCCAGGCCGTCCTGGAACCCGTTCTAGAAGCCACTCCACAATACATAACAACATCAAATTCATGCGTGGACCAATAAGAATGCAGCGATCAGATTTGACGCATGGGCCGCGCGCCCCACGGTCCACAAACGTGGTGCCCCTGCCCCCCTGCGACACAGTTTGCGCCTGTTGCGATGGGTGGCAAGACCAAGCAGACGCAGCGGAGGCGGCATGTGAAGGCGGGGGAGTCACGGCCCCCGGCCCGACATCACCAAGGCGGCCCCCCACAGCCTGCGGCAGGGGATGCCCGGGGCCAGACAGAGGGGCGCCCGGAAAGGCGGTCCCCCCCCCCCAAGGTGAGGGATCCGGGCATGCGGGGACGGCGGTGGTAGCGGCAGGGGGGGAAGGCCAGGGGGCGTCTGTTGGCGGCAGCGCCCCACTGCCGGACCTATTTAACTTTTCGCATTTGGTGGCGGAGGGCCTGGGGGACTCGGATTTGGAACCCAGCGCGGAGGGGGCTCTGAACCTACAACAGTTGCCAACTGTTGGGGCATCTGAAGGGCTGTTGCCGGCCGGGGATCCCGAGGGGCGTCTGTGAGTGGCAGGGTGGGGTCTGCATCTGTACCGGCGGCGACACCTAGGGCCCCGTTGACGGCATCGGGGGCGGCCGCCTCTGGAAGCGACGTGAAGCGAGCGGCCGGCGGCGAGGGTGGGAATGCACCCTCAATGGCAAAGCGGGCCCGAACGGAGGGAGGGGGTGGGGTGGGGGTCGCCTCTGGCAGCAATAGGTGTGTGGCCCCACCATTGGGGCCTGGGCAGAGCGGCAGCCGGTGGGTGAAGCCATTGTATGTGGAAGAGGAAGGGCGGCCTGGCATCCTTGCAAGATACGACAGTGTTACGGGGAAGGAAGACGACCACAGCAAGATCATTTGCCGCATATGCGGCAAAGGGATTTCCTTCAAGTCGTCATCCTTCTCGACTGCGGAAAAGCATATGGGGCGCCACAAGGTCACGCGACGGACGCTGTCCGTTGCCATGGAGCTGGCAGACAAAGCACGGGCGGATGGTGTCGCTTTTCCCATGGCTGAGTTTCTTGCGCGGACGGCTGAGGAGGGCCGTGAGGTGGGAGTGGCACATTACATGCAGCAGGAGGCCTTTGCCACAGGAACTGCCCCGTGGCAGCAAATGCGGTCGGCGATCACCCGCTGGATCGCAGCGGATAGCATTCAACTATCCGTTGTTGAGTCTCCAAACTTCCGCCGCATGTGCAAGGCACTCAACGGCCGCTGCCCCTCCTTCAGCCGGAAGGCCATCACCAACGAGGTCCGCTGTTACCACGTCGTCGCATGCATTGTGTGCAATATGTTCTGTTGTCCCATGGTGTCCATGTGATACAGTCCGCAACACACAACTGTGTTGGTTGTCAGCCTGAAAATAGTGTCTTTGTTGTTATGGCAGGTGGCATCTATGCACCGCCAGGCAGTGCAAAAGCTCCGGGGGATGGAGGAGTGGAATAAGGTGCAGCCAGCCTTCACCTGCGACCTTTGGCACTCTCGCACGCGGCGAGAGTATTTTTTAATGACCATGCACTGGGTGGAGGAGACGCACTAGCATGACAGCCATGCCAACCGCCAGTGGCGGTTGCGGAGCAGGTGCATGGGGTCAGTGCCTGTGGAGGCGGAGAGCATCACGGCTGAAGGTGAGAGGCTGTGCAGCGAATGGGTAGCAGTGACTACCCAACTGGCAGCTGGTCGTGTTGTTTGTTATTTGTGATATTCGCCTTTGTTGCTTGTCGCAAGCAGTTTTTGTATGCAGTGGTGGTGGACCTGGCCCGCAAGGAGCTGGAGAAGTATGGGATGATGGGGTGAATGGGCAACAGTGACTGCCCAAGTACCAGCTAGTCGAGTGGTTTGTTGCTTGTCACAATGTGTTTGTGTATGCAGTGGTGGTGGACTGGCCCGCAAGAAGCTGGAGAAGTATGGGATGACCGGCTGGTGGCCGTCCTTTGTCACGGACGCTGGGAGCAATGTCAGGCGGGCTATTAGGGGGGAGCTGGCAGCACATGAGGTTGGGGAGCAACCTAGAGGCGGCATGGCAGATTGGTCACGCTGTGCCTGCCACATGCTCCACAACGTCGTGACCCATGGCCTGACCAACCTACGCGTCCGCGCCACCCATACCGAAGGCTGCCAAAAGCTTTGCAGTGCAATAGACCGGTAAGCTATGATGTTGGTGTGTCTTTGTGTGTGTGTTGCTATGCGTGCATATATGTTGGTGGTTATTTGTGTGTGCTACAACTGCTGCAGCTGCTGCTTCGGAATTGTTTCATCAGCAGTGTGCATGTGTCCTTACGATGGCAGGGTCTCCACGCTGGTGAACCACATGCGTGCCAGCGCAAAAGCCACAGCTGAGCTGCGAAGGCCGCAAGTGGAAATAATAAGGGAGGGTAATAATGTAGTTTCTAGTGATGAGGAGGGGGTGTCTGCATCAGAGGTGCCCTCCGATGAGTCGGGTGAAGGTGGCAGGAGGCCCAACCTGCGGAGGGTACTCCAGCTGGTGAGGTCTGTGGACACTCGATGGAATAGTACATTTTTTATGCTGCAAAGGGCTGTGCGCCTGAGGAAGGCCATCGACAGATGGTTTGGGTTGCACCCCGAATATGATAATCCCATCGAGATTACACAATGGGGCTACCTGGAGGCCCTCCTCCCAATGTTGGCATCTATCAAGAGGTGCTGTAAGAGGCTGGAGGCGGAGGCATACCCCACGGGCTCCAAGGCTCTCACCAAGTTGATGCACCTCCGGCGTTTCCTTTACAAAATCGGTGACCAGGATAGTAAGGGGCCATATAGTGGGTTGGTGCCATTCTGCAATGACATGCTGTGGAAGCTGGAAGAGGCCCTCAGCGACTCCACGTGGGTCTGGCAAATGGCCTTTTTGGCTTTGATGGACCCCACCGGTGAGCGATCGTTGCTAATCACTCAGCGATGTTGTTGTTGGTGTTGTGTACTGTTTCTCACTGTGGTGTCGTTCACATATTCAAATACATATAATAAGGTCAGAAGCAGTGCTGATGAATTGCATGGTGTGTGTGCAGTATACGCCTGGAAGGCTACCCTGGGGTCCTACATAACCGTACTAAAACCCATCAGGGAGAAGTTCGTGTCGGTGGATGCCGTGATGGAGGACATGTCGGCTGAGTTGCTGGAGTTGTGTCTTAAATTCGCGAAGGACATTGGGTGGTCAGAGGCATCGGGGCAAGCAGGCCTGCCACCCCATCCTGGACAGCGGCCCGTGCGCAAGCCGAGGGAGAAGCGCATGGGGCATAAGACGTTTGACACTAGCTCTGAGGAGGATTATGATGCAACATGGCATCGGGGCCCAAGGGCAAGCGGTGCCGCGGGGCCTAGCCAACCTGCAGGCGGTGCAGCGGGCGGTACAACGGGCGGTACAGCGGGCGGCGAACTGACGGATGCCACACAGCGGTTGATCGCACGACACGTTCAGGAGTTCTTAACGGAACGTTGGAGTTTGTGTGAGCCGGGTACCCCACGAGAGGAGGATGCACTAGATTATTGGGCACGGAATAGTGCTCGATGGCCCATAGTGGCGTGGGTGGCCCGGCACTCATTGTGTGTACCAGCCGGAAGTGGTGCGTCAGAACGGGGTTTCTCGGTATCCGGCCATACTGTGCGATCTCGGCGGGCATCTCTGGGGGACGAACGCATTGAGCAGCTGACGTTTTTGTCCGGCAACACCGACTTGTAAATTGCAAGTTGTAATTTTCCGGGTTCTATTGGCTTGTCTCGAATTGGCCCATGGCTCAGTGTGTGACTTGTTTTAATTTTGGCTATATGTCCAGCTTGTACATTGGGTAATGTGCATGTTGCCTTTGCTGCAAGTTAGGTGTCCCTGTGAAAATGTGCCTCTTGGCCCTGAATCCGGCCCTATGAATGCCTCCACAACTTGCACTGGTCCGCCAGTGCCCCCCCCAACCTCCAATTCGCATGGTCCATTCCTGGGGAACGGACAGGAACGGACCTGAACGGACAAGGACGGGGCCGTTCCATGTCAGGAATGGGCCCGTTCCTGAGCCGGGACGGACCCGTCCCTGGGCAGGAACGGACCCGTTCCAACTCCGTTCCGGCCCGGCCCAGATCCGGCCCAAATCCGTTCCTGAGGAACGGCCCAGGAACGGACTGGAACGGACTGGGACGGACTGGGACGGACTGGGACGGGGACGGGGACGGGTCCGTTCCTGGGACGGGGACGGACACCGTTCCCGTTCCCGTTCCTATGCCATTTGGCCGGGCCCACCTCTGTGTGCTGGTCCCTGGTGTTGTCCCCTTGGTCGCTGCGACCTGGCTGTAGGTTGGGGGAGTCTGTAGATGCAGCCTGGTGGCCCTCTGTCTGAAGGCATCGTAGGAATCCCAAGCTGATCCATCTGGTTGGAGGGCCACCTGCCGCTGTAACTAGGGCGGCAAGGCACGGTAGACAAACCAAATCTTCACCTGGTCTGCCAACTCTGTCTTTAGGAGGCCCATTGCGGACTCCACCTGCCTGATATACCCAACAAGATCTCGGGATCCAAGTCCTCTGGAAATCTGTTCAAGATTCACCAGCCTGTTCAGATCTGTGGCCTCTTCCCCAAAGGCCCCAGCCTCCATAAGCCCCTTGAAGAACGTCCATTCCAGCCGTCCTTCGTTCTCGTACAGAGCTTCCTCTGTAGGATGCTCTCGCAGATGCGCCAGGAAGTGCTGGCGTGCCTCCGCCTCAAGGTAGGTCGCTGCGACCTTCCCCTAGTGCTCCTGCGCAAGCCCTGTGGCCCTGAAGTAGATAGCCAGAGCTGAAGCAAACCCCTTGAAAGGGGTAGAGCCATTCCAGCTCTGGGGTCTCTTGAGTGTGCTGGGCGGGATTCCTGCCTGCATCTGCTGGATTCCTGCCTGCACCTGCGAAATTCCTGCCTGCACCTGTGGAGCAACTGCACCAATCTCTCCACTCTGCACACCCACGGCTGAACGCAAGTCAACAGTAGCAGCAACAGTGGCCTGTGGCTGAGCTTCCACCTCAGCCTGCTGTTCAGCGTTCATCTCTGCAAGAACAGCCCTGATAATCTCCCTGAGCCCCTGCTGGGGATCTGCCCCAACAGCAGATGGGCGCCCTGCCTGCGACTGAGACACAAAAACGCCCCTGGGAGCCTGAAGCACTGCTGGGGAACCCCGGTCGCCCCCTTCAGACCCGGTCGCTAGTGCCCCTGTTGGGTTGCCTGAATTGCCCCCCACCTGGATTTCTGCAGGAGCCTGGGCGCCAAGCTCCCCCTTGGCAGGCTCTGTCACCACTGGTGTGCCTGTAGTGTCCCCAGAAGGCCTTCTTGCAGGTCCTTCTGTGCTTGTTCCTGGTTGTCCTGGTCCTGGGGCGATCTCCTCACCACCCTCTAGATCCAGGATCTCTCTCTCAGCATATGCTGCTGAGCCAGCCATCGTCAATCGACAGGAGGCCCCTGGCCACGGGCCCCCAGCCTCTGGAGTCTCTCTGGCTGCTCTCTTCGCCTCTCAGGCCCTGTTTGAAGTGGCTCCGAAACCAATGTAGCGCGCGGTGGCGCCAAGAGGGGAAAGAACCCCAGACCAGACTCCAAGACCCATTAAATACTGCACCCATCTCTCGCAGTACACCGGCTGGCGACCGGCGGGTCACTCTGATCCCTGATGACTCATCCACTGCTGGATAGTCCTGTTACAGTGCCAAGTACTCCAGTACTGTGGCCTGCCTGATATTCCCAAGGATGGGATAGTTGAGAGATGCCGTTGCCAATCCAGGCACTCTCCTGGTAAAGTACTGGTGAAGTGATATACTGTAAAGGCGGTGCGCATTACACCTTCCCCCTAATCGGACTATTCAAAAACACCACGCATTGAAAGTGGACAATCAGGGAAAGCCCGTTTTGAATAACAGGCCGAAAGGTCGCGGGGGAGTGGTTTATAAACATTCTCGTGCTAATGAATCGCAGGCCCCAGGGGAGCGTGTTTACGAGCCGCTGGCCGACATACGCGACCCCATGGAAGGGAAGATGGTCACCGACAGGTCGCAGTTACGTGACACTACGGTGGAGGTTCTTAAAAGAGCTGGCCGGTGCTTTAGATGTTTTAAACCGTACACCGCCGACCACCTCTCCACGGGTGACTGTCCAGGCCGAGGAAAGCTACTTATGATGCCGGTACGCCCTGGCCATTCCGTGAGAACCTCACATACAGTTTCACGTGCACTCTGTCTTGCAGCACGGAAACATAATGTGAACAATGTGAAACTGATGCAAGCACTATTGGATGTGAGACACAATGTGGCACCAGTGGTTCCAGTTCTTAAACTGAGCACTTTGCAAGCCGATGCCAATGATGTGGTGAAAAATCGTCACACACATGCTCAGTCTGGAACAACCCAGAAGGGTCTGCACAGTGATAATATCACTATCCATATTATGGATCACTCGGATTGCATGTTGAAACCTGTGCACTTCAACCACATTCAATCCTTGATTGCCCACCAGTTTACACTGGATGCCTGTGCCAACCCTAAAGGGGATAATGCACTTTGTATACAATATTGTTCCTAAGATACAAGTTTCTTGAAGAAACCTTTATCTCACGAATTCGTGTGGATCAATCCACCTTTCAAGAATGCTGAGCCATTCTTAGATCACTACTTTGCTGAACGAGCAAGGACCCCCAAGCATGTAGGAGCATGCATTCTTCTACCCGCGTGGCGGACTTTTACTGACGATCCTAGGTTGCGCCGGCTGCGCACCCTTATTCATTACCCAAAGGGTACCTGGTTATTCACACAACCGGATGTGGATCGGAATGGCCGCCAGGAAATGCCTGGTATTCCTTAGCCAGTCAATATCTACTATCAACCCCCTGAGGGGGCAGCGGGATACCGCATCCGGAAGGTCTCCCAAGACCATCCTCGCTTGATTTTTACTGGTCAGGTTGGGCATCAACTAGCGTCCATCCTCTTTGACACGGGGGCGACTGGCACTGCCTATATCAACCCGACCTGTTGCCGTCGGTTAGGTTTAACGCCTAAACATCTGAAATCCACATCTAATCGACAGCTGCGTTGCTTGAATCGCCTTCAACGACTGGCACGCACTACTCATCGTATTGTGGATCCTACGGAGTTTTCCACACCCCCACATGTGGACCCTTCTCCGACCGAGGCTGAAGTCCTCCTAGCGGACGGCTCCTCCCTTCCTTCTTTGGGAGTTGTTGATATCCCCTTAACCATTCAGGGTTACATGGACACCGTTCGCTATGTGGTCATTGACCTCTCTAACGATTATGACATCATTCTTGGCGATAATTGGCTCTATGAGCATGCCGGTGTCATTGATTATCGTCAAGGCCACATCTGTGTGGTTTCCCGTGGACGTGAAATCACTCTTCGCAGTTTTCCACAACACCCTCCAGCTCTCCCTTCTCCTGCGCGCCGGTTGGGTCATTTGTGTTCCCTGGGATATGCTCGGCGCGCCTACCAGTGGGGTTCTCCTCTCCGTTTGGTTTTGGTTCGCCGGGTCGGCGATCTCCCTGAGGGGGACGCACCAGGCCCTTTGGCCATGCCAGGTCGAAAGACCACATCCCACGCGGTGAACCCAGCACATATTACATCCCTATTGGAGGAGTACAAGGATCTTTTTCCTGACGAACTCCCTGAGGGCCTTCCCCCAGATCGGGGGGTGGCTTTGACGATTCCCCTAGAAGAGGGAACTAAACCAGTAAAGCGACCAGCTTTCCGGTACAGTCCAAAGGAAATGGACGAGATCAGATCACAGGTAGATTACCTGCTGAGAAAAGGTCTGATCACGGAGAGCAGTAGCCCATTTGGGGCTCCAGTACTTTTTTTACCAAAGCCAGATGGCAGCCTCCAAATGTGCATCGACTATCGAGCACTAAATAAAGCCACGATTAAGAATAAGTGGCCAATCCCTCGAATAGATACCCTTTTGGATCAACTGCAAGGGGCCAAGATCTTTTCGGCTATAGACTTGCAGCAAGGGTATTATCAACTCCAGATTGACAAGGCCGATTGTGCCAAAACAGCTTTTGTGACGCCGTTGGGCCTTTGCGAATTCAAGGTACTTCCTTTTGGACTCGCGAATGCCCCAACGATATTCCAGCAGACGATGCACCATATATTTGGTGATCAAATTGGCAAACACGTCCTGGTTTACCTGGACGACATCTTAGTGTTTAGCCAAACTGTTGAAGAACACCTTGAACACCTTCGACAGGTGTTAGAAGTGTTAAGACAACAGAAGTTGTATTGTCGCATGAACAAATGTCAATTCAACAAGGAGGAGATCTCCTACCTAGGACATGTGGTGTCTCAAGAGGGTATACGCCCAGATCCCAAAGGGATCGAAAAGGTTAAGAGCTGGCCTGTACCACAATGCGTAAAGCATGTACAGCAGTTCCTCGGGCTGGCAAACTATTTTCGAAAGTTCATACAGGGGTATTCGAAAATGGCTACTCCCTTGACAGACTTGACCAAACAGAATGGCAAGTGGGAGTGGACAGCGAAATGTCAAGAGACGTTTGAGCATATAAAGGAGTGTTTAACCACAGCTCCATTGCTCAAGATGCCAGACCCGGAGAGGCCTTTTGAGGTCATAGCAGATGCCTCTCAGACTACAGTGGGAGCAGTTCTGATGCAAGATAATCATCCAATCTGCTACGCCAGCAGAAAGTTCCTCCCGGCGGAGTTGAACTATAGTGTGACGGACCAAGAAGCGTTGGCTTCTATTCACGCTGTCCAGTTATGGAGGTGTTACCTTGAAGGGACACGCTTCAAACTAGTGACAGACCATTGTCCGTTAACTTACCCTAAGTCACAACCACAACTGAGCCGAAGACAGGCCAGGTGGTCTAAAATCTTACAACAGTTTGACTTTGACTGGGAATATCACCTAGGGCGAAAGAATGTGGCTGATCCACTCTCTCGCATCCCTCCATCTCCCGACGAACGGGAAGCCAGGAGGAAAAGTCAACTGATTGTTTGTGGCTTAAGAGTAATACACAAGCGGGGAGATAAGAAAAAGACGGTAGAGGCAGAAGATCTGGCCTCCAGAATTTGTCGGGCCTATGGCCAAGATCTCCAGCTTGCGTCTGTAAAACAGCAGCAAGAGAAGCGTTGTACAGACGGGTTATGGCTGCGAGGCAAACATGTATATATACCAGTCGGTCTGCGGACTGAGATCTGCCAGTTGGCTCACAACCATCCAAGTGCAGGACACTTTGGTCAAGCCAAGACTCTGGACTTAGTCCAGAGGCATTACTGGTGGCCAGGAATGCGACGAGAAATACAACTATATGTTGATACTTGCCTGGTTTGTCAACAGGCTAAGTACTCTCATCAAAAGACTCCAGGCTTATTACAACCCCTGGGCATCCCTGAGGAGCCTTGGACTAACTGTCCATGGACTTCATTACACAACTACCAAAAACTAAGGGAGGTCATGATGCTATCGTCGTGTTCGTCGATAAACAGCCTTTCGTGCAAAATGTCGTTAGTGAGCCAATAGCACAATTAGTGTGCAACATCTTGATTTTCAAGCAAATTGTAAAAACTATTATATTCAATATGTGCAATCGACCCATAATACAATAAACATGCTCAAGATCAAAGAAAAACATGTTTTGAAGTTGTCCAACATTACCATTTCTACACTTGTGTAATATCCACTAACGACATTTTGTATGAAAGGGTGTTGATAGACTGACCAAAATGGTCCGCTTCACAGCCACGACCACTGAGCTCTCCGCAAAAGGAGCAGCTGACCTGTTGGTGCAAAATGTGATAAGGCACCATGGTCTCCCCTCTCAAATAGTGTCCAACAAAGACGTTCGGCTCACTTCGAGGTTTTATAGGTACCTGGCCGAGAGGTGGAAGATTAAGCTCAACATGAGCACTGCGTACCATCCACAAACGGATGACCAGACCAAAGTCATGAATCGGATTCTGGAGGATTACTTACGCAGCTATACGCATTCTGACCATGACGCGTGGGATGAACTGTTAGCCATGGCCGAGTTTGCAATGAACAACTCAAAAAACAGTTCCACCCAAGAGACCCCATTCTATTTGAACTACGGTCGACACCCAAAGAGTCCCTTAGCTCTTGGGTTACAGGTTTGGAAGCCTTTGAAGGGCTATGATAATCCGAATGCCCGTGGCTTGGCAGTGACCATCGATAGGGCGCAACAGCCTTACTTAAGGCATACTGGTACACCCCTCGTGGAGGGACTACCAGCTGTGACACGATTTGATCACCGTGTCCAATCAGCGCTAAAAGAGGCCAGGGCGTGCTTGGAAAAAGCACGAGATAGGCAGTCAAAGCATGCGGACCGCCATCGGAGGGATGTGTCATTTAATAAAGGAGATGACGTCCACCTTTCGACACAACATATCACCCTCAAACACCCTAGAACTCGAAAACTATTACCGAGGTGGATTGGGCCCTTCACCATCCTTGACCGGATAGGTCCTGTCGCATATCGACTGGAACTTCCGGAAAGCATACATAAGATACCCCCAGTATTTCATGTATCAAAGATTAAGCCGTATAAGGCCAGTGGCAGAGTACAGCCACCTCTAGTCCCTATCGAAATTGAAGGGGAACTGGAATATAAAGTTGAACGCATTTTGGACAAAAGAATTAAAAAGCGCAGAAGGCGCCAGAACTCGGTAGAGTACCTCATCAAATGGCTGGGATACAGGCATAAGCATAATAGTTGGGAATCAGCAAAAGCAGTTGCAAATGCACAGGAACTGCTTCAAGCGTTTGAAAATGGAAGAACTCCTATCGTGCATGTGTCAACTGATCACAGTACGAAACATACACATTGAAGTAAGCTCATGTGTGGTTATGCCTTTGATAGGTCCTGCTGAAGTGGGCCCAGAAGCAGACTGGGTATACTGGGCCCCGTACTCGTACGCTGTTCGGACATATGAACGCCATGTCCGTAGCTATCTTGAACGGGGAACGTCTGGCCACGGAGCAGCCGTTGATCCAACCTCCGCAAGAACCCGTCCGTGCCCGTGGGCGAGGACGAGGTCCATATTCGCGGGGTGGTCATGGTTGGGCAGCGGGTGGCCGCACGTACCGGGGTAGGGGACGTGCAGGGTGACCTGCATGTCCCACATCTTTTCCTTGGACGGACATAGGCCGGAAGGTCCAAACATTACAGCCGGAGAGCTAAACGAAGAGTTTTAATGAGGGTTGTCAAAGGCCGGCAGGTCATGTAAAACAACCACTCTTTCTCTTCACCACAGTTTGTATAATGTATGTATGATTATCGTGCAAACTGGGCATGTGGCAAATCGCACAGCCAGTTGCCATATACATACATAAAGTTTTTGCTCCCGTATCCACGCATTGGGATGAAGACGCCCCTCTCCCTAAGGGGGACGAATGTTACGCGCACCGGCCTGATGTGGGGGACGCCCTACTAATGGTCCTTGGTGTGGGGGACGCCCTGCCCAAGATAACTATCCTCAACCCATGGTAACCATTCTAGGTATTAGGATATGGGAGTAGGAGGGGTGGTCCTGCCTAGGTCCCCGTAAGGACCTAGGTGCCCGGCGAGGCGGGTCCGCGGCTCAAAGAGGGCAGGAACCCCACACCCACAGACTTTACGTATCACCAAAGTCCACTTGGGCTTGATCGTCAACACGGCCAGGGGCTTATTTGTAGTCCCCCCAGACAAGGTTGCTCGACTTCGTTGCCAAGCAATGGCCTTGACGACCACAGCAAATCACAACAAGGGCCGGGTACAAGCGAGGAAAATCGCCTCATTCTGTGGCCTGGCGCAATTGGTGGGCCTGGCAATTCGGCCGGCATGATTCTTCCTCCAGGCGCTTTACGGGTGTTTGAAAACCAAGCGTACCTGGTGCAGTTGGGTGAACCTCGACACCCAGGTGCTGCAGGACCTCCACTGGTGGTTCCTCCTCTGCGATCGCTGGAACGGGAGGGCGATCTGGAGATCACCGGGTGCACTTCAATTGGCCACCGACTCAAGCGATTTTGCTTAGGGGGCCGAACTGAGATGCGAGCCCTCAGCACCTCTCTCCTCGAAGCCCCAGGTGCTCCTTGCATGCTGCTTTTGGCCTGCAACGACCCAACGCAAACACATCAATCTCAAGGAGCTTATGGCAGTCCGAAAAGCACTCGAATCTTTCGTGCACAAAATCAGTGGGCACCACGTGAGCCTCCTAGTGGACTCGGCGGTCACAGCCCAGGTCATTCGGAAACTGACGACGACTTTGGGCCCCCTGATGGAGGAGCTGTGCTGCCTTCAATGGCTCCCCGAGTACCAGGACGTGGTCCTCTGGCCGACCTAGATCCCCAGCGCGAGCAACGCGGTGCCAGACGCCCTCTCGCACACACACAACCCCACGGATTGGCGCCTCCACCCCCGGCTCTTCCGAATCTTGGACCGCAGGTGGGGCCCCCATACAGTGGACCGCTTTGCAACGCTCAAGAATCGGCAGGTGGAGCGTTTCAATTCTGCCCTGTGGTCGCCGAATACGGAGGGCATAGACACGCTGGCCCAACCCCTTGCGCACTAGAGCACAGAGAACAATTGGGCGAACCCACCCTGGACGCTCCTTCCTCGCCTAATCAGTGTCCTCGCCGAACGCCCCCAAGTTCAATGCACGGTGGTGGCCCCTTACTGGCCGAGCGCCCGTTGGTTCCCCCGATTGCAACGGATGGCGACCGACATCGTGATTTTCCCCCCAGCGCCAGACACCTTCCTACCAGGTCGCCTGGGTGGCCAGACCCCAGTGGGGGCCCCCCGCTGGAGAGTGGGCGCTTTCCGGATCGGCACACCTGGGGGCCCCCAATTCGACTGACCAGAGCTAACAGCCTTGCAGACAGATTCAGCCATCACCGCTCTGCAAGATTCTCAATGGCCATCCTCGCAGTCAGGAGTGGCCCGCAAGTTTACTAAATTTGCCGCTTTCTACACCCCCGTTGGCTGGACGGCCCTCCCGACTTTGCGTGCAGTGGTCTACGCTTATCTCGTCTATCTGGAGGCGGAGGGATCGATCCGCCCCACCTCCGCCCCCCAGTACCTTGCCGCCATCGGCACAATTCATCGTCAGAGAGGCTTCGATTTCTGCGCCTCCGACTGGCTCACCAAGGCCTTGATCCGCGCCTGGAAAAACCGAGCCCCCGAGACCCAATACACCACACAGGTCCGCGCTTTTCCAGCGGATGCAATTGAGGAGCTGCTCAGCTACGCCGGCACCCCCCAGCCCCCACCCAAGATCCGAGAAATTCTGGTCATAATTCTTGGCTTCATCTTCTTCTCACGCGCAGACTCAGCCTACTCCGTGCGCGACTGCAACTTCCTTGTGCTGGACACCTCGCTGGAATTCGTGGAGCGTCAAAGAAAACGCTAGCAAGTGTCTCACCTCGAATTCCGCCGCCGCCAATTCGATGCACAGGGCTGCCTACCCCTGCTGCATCTGGTTTCCGACTGGCGCCGCGCACGGGACGCGGCCTGGGTGGCGGCAGGACACCCTCGCCGGTCCCAAGAGTCTTCTTTCTGGGCGCTGCCCGCGGACGGCCATGCCCCCACTTTGACGTCGGTGGAGCGCTGGTACTGGCAGGCTGCATCTATCATTCGCGGCATCGATGTGGCAGACTTGACTCATCACTCCTTGTGGAAAGGTGGCACCACATCAGCTTTCTCTCTGGGCGTTGGCATTTGGCACATTGCTGATTGGGGTGGCTGGAGTCTGAAGTCCGACATGATTCAGCGCTACATCGCCATGGCGCACCGTACCATAGCCTCCGACTTCAAGTTCTTTGGCTGGATGCGCGCTGGCCCATAGCGCCTGCAATCCTCCCTCGGGCATTTGTTTGAGTAAGAGCCAGATCGTTTTGATTTGGAAGGCAAAACTATCATGCCGGAGTTCCGGATTTCTCTTCTTGTACATTAGTTTCGGCCTCCCTTCGGGCCCCCGCCGTCGCGAGGGGGCCTCCGATGCGCGTGGTGGATAGCCGCTCGATGCTCCGCCTCCGCCGGGTCCAAATCGTCGGACTGCGTGTGCTGAGCACGGCGCTCGTGGCGGTATGCTCGGGGACAGGCGAGCTCGCGGGCTCCGCCGGCCAGGTCGGCCGAGGTCGCGGGGTCGGGTCGCGGGCACAGTTTGCTTGCGCGAGAAAGGATCATTACTACACCGCACTCACCACATAAGTACGGTGGTAAGCTCGCGGGCCACCGGTGCGGAAAGAATCCATGTCATGGCACCCACACCGGTGCCTTAGTGTACTGTCATTGTACCCATACACTTCATATTCTAGTAATAAATGTCCTGACCGTTCATAATCTGATAATTAGTGTATTTGTAGTCATGGGATTTCATTGGGACTTCCGGTGGGAGTGCGGCTGATTGCCCCCAAAAGGGCGGGAGCAGCCGGCCGTTTCATGTAAGCAACGTTAGCGTAGTTAAAGCGTCTACGTTTAGGACGGCGCAGGGTGGGAAGCGCCGGATTGGGACGTGAACGGGAGACGGCGCCTCTCTTAATACTATGGGACAAATGGAACTTGGCAACTGAGTATCACGCGGGAGGACGTGCAGTGGTTACTGGACAACCAGCTTGGACCTGGATTTTGTGTTCCGGTTTCTGGACTCACTGACGAAGGAGCCAAAGGGGACGCGCACCAGTGATCGTCATCTTTTTTTGTTGCCGAACTCCCCCCGCCACGGCCCAGTTTTGCAAATATTTTTTTTTTGAACAATGGATCGTTTCCTTTGCCTGAGCATAGGGGACACGCAAACCAAAAAGGCAAAACTGTCATGCCGGAGTTCCGGATCTCTCTTCTTGTACATTAGTGTATTTGTAGTCATGGGATTTCATTGGAACTTCCGGTGGGAGTGCGGTTGATTGCCCCCAAAAGGGCGGGAGCAGCCGGCCGTTTCACGTAAACTGTAAAGATGCTAAGCTCAACGTCAATACTTGGTCGCGCATCACACTGAGACACATGAGTCAAACATGCCCCGAATATACCTTGAAGTACAAAGGAGCACCCAGGTTGCCACTGGGCGCGTGCATTTGCTCAGGGCTGCCCGCCTGGCGGCCTGCCGTGGACCGTGGCGGGACGGAGCCAGGAGAGGTGCGTGGAGGCGCCACATGGTTGTTTGATGGGAATATGCCCCGTGGGGCATAACGTGGTTGCTGACTGCGGGAAGTGTGGTTGTTTGGTGGGAATGTGGTCCTTGGGGCACCACGTGGTGGCTGATTGTGGGTTGTGGGGCGTCCTGGGTCGAGTTGTAGTGAAGCGGTGGGCGTGGCAGAAAGATTCCGGGTATCAAAAGAGCATCTCTTAGGAATGGAGGTATTTTGCCAGAGGGGTGCGGACAACGCTGGGGGAACTCTCAATTGTTGTACCCGACATGGCAGCTGTAACAACATTTGCGCGGGGTCCATGTGTGTCTCGCACGGCGGTCTAGGCGCTCGGCCTGGCTGCCTGGCCCCCCTGGCCGTGGGCGCAACGTTCGGCACGGCCTGAGCGCGATAGCGCTCGACCTTTTCGAAGGTCGCGGCCAGTTTGGGCCTTGTTTTCAAGGCGTTTCCTTGTCTTTAGAGACACGCACCTCCAGCGTGGTCTAGTTGCCGACGAGAGCATGCCAAGCTTCGTCGTTGCACAGCCTTGTCGAGGCGGAGAGCAGGGTCTTCCGTGTCATACGCCGACGTGCTGTGGACGAGCCAGCCCTGACCCGTGGACCTGACCTCCGTTTTGACTTCGCCGACCGTTGAGGAGGAGTTGCTACCGGTTGGGGCGCTCAGAGCGGCAGCTGTGAGAGGTTCTACAAGCGTATTTGCATGGCTGTCTGGCAGTTGGACGTTTGCTGCCCGCTTCAAGCTTGCCCTTGCCGTCGCTGCTATCTTGAGCCGTTGGCATCTTCGCGACAAGCAGTTCTTCATGAAGAGCCAGTTTGCGCGAGGGTCAAACCTTGTTCGTTGAGCGCACCCTCAACTGACGTGGTGCTGAGGCTGTCGACATGGCTCAGCTGCCCGTTTGAGGGTGACCTTACTGCGCTATCTCCGGGGACGACGGCCAGAATGGACCGCTGTTCTTTGCAGCGCCTGTACCATGTTCGCTATCATGGTACTGTGTCTCCCCCACAACTTATGGCTTTGTCCAAGATATTAGCGACGTGGTCAGTCAATTGATTGTGGACTAGCACTCTGAGATTTCGAGTGCATTCACTTGCTCTTCGTGTGTTAATTGACAAGAAATCGTATCTGCGCTGAGATTACATATCTTGGCCATTTCCCGCATGGTCGATTCTTCAACCATGATTGTTGTCGCTCCAAGGCGACAATCGACGCGATGGCCCTCCCGCTGTGTGTGCGCCACATGCAGAAATCCTCGTCCAGCAACTGCGTTTAAAACCATGGATAGGACAAAGCGGAAGTTTGATCCGGAGCCATTCATTGAAACGGTAAAAAACGAACATTATGAAAAGAACATTGAACAAAACTACAGCTGTAATGCTCATTGAAGGTGAGAGAACATTGCAGGTTGTGACGACACAGAATATTTGCACCCTACTTTGTGGGAGAACGTGTGGGAGATATGCACCTTGGTGAATAGCCATTTGGTGAAAAGGGAGATGGTGAAATGAGGAATAGATAGGGGTCGCCACACGCTACATTGCGCGTACATGTTCGGGATACACTTTGTAGTGACATCTTTGGCTGCCTGTTCCCCCCGCCTGGGGAGATTTGTTGCAAGATGGCGCGAACAAGCATGTCACACAAATCAATCATGTTATCACTCCTGTTGCACGGCTTCCGCCGGTGCGAAGCGGGTAACTTTTTGCCAGCGCTCCGTGTGCACCGAACCACCGAGCGGTACTTCCGAAACGCGCAGCACTTCAGCAGACAATTTGGCCACCGCTCCAACGTTGGACCTGGCCCGCGGGCCGCGGACAACCCCGCCCCATCCTCACCTCCGCAAGCAAAGGCACGGATCTTCCGTCAATCCGCAACCCGATGGCGGCAGGAATCTGCCCTCGGACCCTTCTTGCGCGTCGCGCCCCCCCCGCAAGCACCGCGGTACAAATCACCCCCCAGATCCTGTACAACCCCCCAGATCTCTTCTAGGGATCCTTCGAATCAATCCACATCCTGTACAATTCCTTCGAAGGATATGCTGGACTGTGCGCGATCTGTGCGCTATTCACCCAAAAGCGTCTTCCCTCGTATACATGGTTGGGTGCAATCCGTCACATTGTCCGCTGCCTGACTAACGTGCTCGCCACCCCGTCCGAGGCCCCCTTTCCGCCCCTCCTTGCGCCTCCCCCGCGCCCCTTTGCCCGACGGGCCGTGCCAAAAAACCCTCCTTCCCAACCTCACCCGACCATTGCCCCGTGCCCTCCCAAAATGTCCTCCTTCACCTTTGGCGCTCAGCCGGGGCGACCCAGGCGCCACAAGGCGCGCCGAGCGGCCGGCGGCCCTGCTTCGCCCACAGCGATCCCGATCGGAGGTGTCGATGCGCTGACGCCGGCGCTGCAGGGCCTGCGGCTGGGCTCCGGTGGATCGACCGGATGGCCGGCCTCGCCGGATCCCGACGCGTCTCCCGTGAGCCCTTTCTCGCCGGGCCGGGAGGAATCGCGCCGGCAAGGCGCCGGACCAGCCGACCGGTGAGCAAACGCTGCGATTTTGCTTGGTGCCCGTTTTCCCCCGTTCGATCCCGTTGCGCCCTCGTCTTCTTGTGCCGGAGACTTCGCTTCATCTTTCCTCGGTGTATCTGGTGCGCGAGCGATTGGGATCGCGCCGGCAAGGCGCCGGGGCATTGCGCCGGGGAGCGAAGGCGACGGTTGCGCATCGCACGTGAAAAAGCCCTGCTGCCACAATTGCGCCCTCCTCTGCAAGCGAGCGCACGCGAGGCTCCTTTCCATACCGCGGAAACGTGATGCGGAGCCTCCAGTGCAAGGCGGGAGTCCCCTGTGTGTGACCTGCTCGGAGTTTCCCTCTTTTCACGAATCTTGACGTTGGCCCCCGTTGGTCCGTCGCGGGACGGACCCACGAACAGCCTGCGATCCTTCACGGGACGATTCGATCTTTCGCCCCCACGAGTTAGATCCTCCCTGCCCGGTCTATCAATTTTCGTCTCCTGACTTCGGCTCCCGCCAATCGCGTCGCTGTCGCAGGTTTGGTGCCTCCGGCGGTGGCGCCCCCACGCCCTGCGTGCCGTGCTGGCCCCCGGGATGCGGCCAGCCGGCGTTCCTGTTCGGCGCGGGCAGCAGCTGGAGCGCCGGCGGCCTGGGGGAGAGCCTGCCGACGGGGGCGGCCGGGAGGCATGCGCGCTCGCGATCGGCGGACTTCGACGACCAAGGCGAGTCGGGATTCTTCCCTTTGTCCTCCTCCGTCTCCTGCGCGTCGTGGCCTCCTCCTTGCTCTTTCTGGTGCTCGTGTTGTGCGTTCCCCCCGCTGCATCAGAGACTCTGCAGCATCTTGTCATGGCGCGGAAAGAGTCTCTTGGAGTAGCGTCTCTTGGCCCCCGCGCCGTCTTCCTTCCTCCTTCCGCAGCGATTGCATTCCGCTTCTTGGGCGCGGCCGAGGCGACCGAGGCGCGCCGCGCGATCCCAATTTGCGGCTCCCCGGAGTTTGGATGGGGACACCGCGCGGGCGAACTGTACACAGATGTCGAAAGGTACCGCGCGAGAGATCGGCGATCTCTTCGGAGGGGATGGGACCCCGGCACAGCGAAGCCGCCCGCGTGGCAAGAGCCCATGCAATGGGCTCCTGGACTCGGTGGCCGATTCAGCGCCTCCCACGGACCCCCCGCCGTGCGGTGGTGACCCCGTTCGGTCAACTGACCCACTGGCCAGATCCCGCCGTTGGAGATTGGGGCCTTCCTTTCCCCGGCGCTTGGGAGGGCCTCTGCGCGCCGCAGGGGCCGTTGGGAACGCTGCGCTGAGCTGTGGAGTGCGTGTGGCCTGCCTTGATCCGCACGGGAGGCGTCTGCCGGGGCCGAGCGGCGCAAACGGCCCAAACGGCCCAAACGGCCCTTTCTGGGACGCTTTCCCGTTCGTGGTGTGCTCTTGGAGCTGGCGTAGTTTAGTCGGCAACGCCTGACAGTTGCTGGGGAAGTCGTTAGCAATGTTTCGGTTAGGTAATCAACGGAGATTTGTGGTGCTCTGTGAAGTTGATCAGCATCCTGGCTGTGCATCCTGTCCACACATTACTGTACGTTCTTCCCATCCATTCTGGGACCTTGTTCTCGGCCATTTTCAGGATGTCGTGCCAAGCTCAAGCTTTGGGCACACAATCCCTCCGGAAGATTAAGTTACTGGGCAAATTTGCGGTTGGCTGCATTAGTGCACCATAGTCATTGTGGCACGGTGAGCCGAAAGAGTGCCATGGGCCACACCAGTGCTGGACTGCAGCCTGGTCAGTCTGACAGCTGCACACCTGTAAAGATGGTGTCAATCTGATCAATACGATGGCTGCCATCATCGCACTGCAGGTGCTTGGGCAGCATTTCAAATAATGCTCCATGTTTGTTTCTGTTGTTCAGCAGCATCACATTTAGGAGTCCAGCTGCCATCCCCATTCTAACAAAAGAGCACGTATTCCCAATATTTGTGGCTGTTCAGAATTTGCTCCTTTGTGCGCTTGTTTTTGGGAAGTGAAAGACAAAGCAGATTTCTAAGGGACAATCTTCAGTTCGTGACTGCAAGTATTACATACCAGTAATGGCTGTGGTCTCAATTTGCAATCAAATCACACTGCTTTAGCCAGATTTACTGCCCTCCTTAAAAAAGGGTCAAGGGCAAAATGGCGTGTTGGATTTGTTGCTTCTCGCCCTTTCAGTGGTGTGGGCAAGCAGGCTCATGGGGAACAACCGAACAATTGGTGAATGCTGCCGTGCAAATCATCGCTTGCAAGAAGCAGGAGCTTGGATTTTTCCTGCGATGTTGGCCAGCTGTGGTTCATGGTATCAAGCTGCATTGCTTGAATTCTGGACTGGTTCCACGATTGTCTGAAGGTGCTTTTCTGGGCCTTTGTGTGGCAGATATGGGCACCAATGACGCGATGTGTGACATCATCGGCATGTGGGAAGCGGGGTGGGAGAACACAGAGTGTTGCTTGGAGAATGGAGGCCAGTCGAGAATGCAACTGCACCAAGTAAGGCACTTGTTGCTGGGAGAATGTGGTTGTGTGCTTGAAGTATTGAGCTGGTGGCGTACTGTGCTGAGGGCACAATGCTCGAATGCTGTGGGTACACAAAACTCTTTAGTAGCTGCACAGAAGTAGTCTTGCCGATGTTGATGCTGTTATGTGTTTTGTTTATCAACCAATGGCACGTGTACTATTCAAGCAACAGCAAACGTTTGTACTCCACCACTCCTTCAGTCAAGCATTGCTGTGGGTGGCTTGCGCCATTCTAGCAGCTGTTTTTCAACTCTCAGTCGCATTCCAACATGAATGCATGTTCTGTTGCTGTATGTTGTGCTCTGTGTCGTCTTCTTTCCCTCGGCACTCAGGGATGTCTGTGCATCTTTCTCATTCCAGTGGAGAGCAGTATTGGTGCTTTGCCAGCCTGTTACACAGAGTCGTCCACAGTCAAGATGAAGGCCAGCTACTGACACAGCAGCAACTGACGTATCTCATATAGAAAAGGACAGCACTTCATACAATGAGCACCCTCTTCCTGGGCAAATATGTATACGAGACTGCATGTGCAGTGCCCATTGGAAGCAACTGTCCATCCAGAAGGCTCCAGGAACTTTCTGGAACTGTCCTAATGTACAATTGCTGTTGTGGCCTGTCATATGACATGCTCGTCAACGTGCACTTTTGATTATTTATTTGCTGTTTATTTCTTTGTTGACTTTGTAATCGATTGGTTGGTTATTTAAATTCTTATTCATTTGGTGTTTTGCAACCATTTATGTGAGCAAGGGTCACCAACACACCTACAATCTCCCTTGGGAATGGTCATTTGGGTTAACAGGCCATCAGTGATGTGCGCTGTGCGCCACTTTTGCAGCTGCTTGCCTGTGGTCAATTTGGCATCTGCAGCGTTACCAACGTCACTCTTATGGATTGGACATATTTGGATATCACGAAAGGAGAGGGGGCAACACTGCGCTGTCTTGGGGAAGAATTTGTGCATTTGATGACAAAGAAAGTGGCCCAAATCATGCATGCACACAAGACATGGCCAGGACACAGCACTCTCTGCCAAAGCAGCCTGTTTAAAAATGTTACTGTAGATGGCTTGTTGTTGCGAACTGGAAAATCCATTGTGGTGTGGATGGGAATACTACAGGAATATAGCTGATTTTTGTCCAGTTTTCATATAGGATAGCTTATGAGAGCACACCCTTTTTGGCACACCCATTTTTATGGGAAGGGGATGGGGCTCTCTGTTTCTTAAACATGAGTATCAGGCTGACTGAACACTCTCACGCACACTCACACACAGTCGCCCCCAGGCACAGGAAGCGAGGCCACAACCAGATGTGTTACAGGATGAGCGTATCAGCTAAATAACAGTCATTGCAATGATGTTCACTTCCCGTCTCCATTGTCTCCATGTACATTAACCATAACACCATGTTCACCACATTTACTTCCCACCATAAAAATGCCATACGTCGCATATCATTAACCGCTACCTCGCCCTCACATTGGGCATGGCCTTGGAGATGCTTCAATAGGCTATTAATCTATTGGTGCGAATGTGATAAATCTTTGTGGCAGATTGATAAACTGTTGTCTGGTCCCAGGCATGATTGCTGCATGACATCTGCCAAGAGCAAATGGCCAAATGGTGACCATGTCCGCATGTGTTGGCTGCCAGGACCGTGCAACGATAGCAGATTGGGGAAACCTGCCCTTCAAGGTGCTGGATGCAGTGAAAAGAATGGTTCAAAAGCTGGGAGATGGCAGAGGCGACCAGATGATCAGATCGGCGAGGCTTGTGTGCCACCACTGGGAGCGGTGGGCCACCGAGTCGGTGAATTCTTTAAGCCTGTCAGGAGACCATCCCGTGGAGCTGGTGATGAGCAACATCGTGGGCAAGTTTGCCAACATACAGGGGCTCAGTTTCAGGAAACACAATGAGCTCGACGCGAGCGAAGTTGCGATATTGGATGCATTCCTCCTGCTGCCGCAGATCGACATGAGCTGTCAAGTCACGGATGACACCCTGGAGCAAGTCGGCATGTTGACGTCCTTGACACACTTGGACCTGGGACATTGCGGGCAGATCACAGATGGGGGATTGGCTTATGTGAGCCATCTAACGAACCTTCAGCACTTGAGTCTGAAGGCGTGTCGAAATGTCACTGACGAGGGCTTGCTGCACTTGCAAGGGCTGACGGCCCTGAGCCACCTGAACTTGTGCCAGTGTTGTGGAGTCACCGATTGCGGCGTTGGCCTCTTGACAAGCCTGCCAAACCTGACCGTGTTGAATCTGTCATCGGTTTTCTTCTCTCCGTCGAATGTCACTGACGGGGGCTTGATGCTCGTGGCGGCGTTGACGACGCTCACGCACTTGGATCTGGAGTCATGTGAAAAGATAACCGACGAGGGAATGGAACACGTGGGAAAATTGGAGCGGGTCAGATTCCTGTCTTTGTACAACTGCACGAAGGTTACGGATGAAGGGCTGCGACATGTGGGGACATTGACGAACCTCACGCACCTTGAGTTGTGCGCTTGCTACCAAATTACGGGGCGCGGTTTGGAACATTTGGGCGCATTGAAGGACCTCACGCATCTGGGATTGCGCCAATGTGTGGGAATCACAGACGATGGCTTGCAACAGATTGTGGGGTTTCCGAATCTAACGTCTTTGGATTTGTCCGATTGTATGAACATCGGGGGTGAGGGGTTGGAGTATGTTGGACGCCTGGTCGCTCTGACGCATTTGGATTTGAGCTGGTGCGGCGAGCTCACAGATGAGGGCTTGGCACATGTGGAGAATATGACGAGTTTGAGGATGTTGTCGCTGTACGGGTGCGACAAAGTCACCAGTGTTGGCTTGGAAAAGCTGACATGTGTTGAACGCATAAATAGGTGAAGTCAGTTGCAAAACTAGTTCGAGGGGAGAATTGGATTCGTGCGCTGTTTTGGGAGCGCAAGGGTGGCATGGGAAAGAGGAGTTTGCGGACGCAGTGTGGATCTTGCGCTGGGTTTTAAGAATGATGTGAATTGTCTGGGAGGAAAACGCCTCAGTTGCACTGTCCACCGAGTCTCCCCGCTCCAGCACAGAGCAGGGCATAAGCCATCAAAGGATAAGCTTGGTGCCACCCCCTGGCGCACCTCAAAGTCGCCGCTGATGGCCGATAATGAACGCATCCAGCTTGCAGATCCCTCAGACGGATGCCGAAACGCAATGACAGTTGGAAGATGGGGACAGGCCCTTACAGTATTTCCCAAGGGGCCCCGTCGCATTCGTAAACTACAGCAACGCTTCTGGGGAGTCGCCAAAAAACACTCACATCACTATTACTGTCGGGCCTAAAAGGCCTTGTTGCTGCCATTGTACATGAAAGTTAGGCAGAGGAGCGAGACCAGACAACCACAAGGCAACGAAGAATGGCCAATCACATTTTGGCATGCGTTCTTCGCTGCTTCCCGAGCGCCTTGTGTTGCTGACTTGCCAAACATGCGTTGCACCAGTGTTTTGTGCGTTTCGAGGAAAGAGGCGGGAAGCAGGAAGAGCCGGAATGCGCTGAGCCAACAAGCAGTCTCATGCGCGGAGCACCAGCGACGCAACGGCAAGTGAAGTTAAATGGCCGCACGCCAAAAATCGGCAAATGTTTGTTTTCGCGACAGTGAATTGTTCTTTTTTGCTACCGTGCCAAACTACTCTTTTGTGCGACAGCGGATTGCACTTTTCTGCGTGGACGGTTCGTTATGGCGACGCTGCCCGGTTGTTCTTTTTTGCCACGGTGGCGATGACTGAAGTGTGACTTGGGCAGCCACGTCCATGGCTGTCGGCCACAACCAATTCAGCGTTGCGCGCGAGCAAGGCCTTTCTTAGGCCTCGGCGGGCCTCTTAATGCGTCAGGGCACCTCCACGAACTTTGCAGTCTGAAGGCTGCGCCTGCGCGGTGCCTGTGTGAGACAGGAGATCGGTGCTACCCAGACACGACGGAAAAGGCGGGCCAAACACCGCCGACAAAGGCTGGCCGCGTTGACCACTCAAAGGCGCTGGGTCCCGCCTCCTGCATCGTCAATTTTTGGGCCATGGAGGCGCTGGCAGCCGGGGCCATGGCTCCCAAGCCGCATCCCTAGCTGGGGCGCTGAGTGTTGCCACAAACACTCCGCCTCCCCCAAAACCCGCCCATGCACACACCACTCCGCGCCTCCAAGGTGCGCCCCCCAAACAGGCCATATCCACCAGATATGTTGCGGTGACTGAAATCTCGTACAGCGGTCAAGACCGCCGATATTCATCGCCCTTGCCTATCGACACACCTTGCAAGTGTGTCTCGAAAACGTTGGGCCGAAAAGCCGAAATGTCCGAAGGAGCGAAACGCCAGCAACAGGGTGTGAAGACCACCATTTGCTTAGGCATAACCGCAAAACGCGAGCACGAGGGGCCACTGCGTCCCACAACCTACGGAAACGGCTCAAGTGAGTCGGCACGACCAGAATACTGGGCGGGCACCAATTGGTCGCAAGGTGGCGCCAGTTCACAACGAGCATCAGCCATTTCGACTGATGCCATGCGGCGTCTGGCCAAACGAGTTTTACCCGGTTGGTTAGGTGGCGGGCGTCCAGCGCCCCCATACCCCATGCTTTGGCCATTCCGTCAGGGCAGGAGGTGCCCAACACCTCTCGCCGTTTGGGCAGTTTCCGTTCAAGCTTCTACCTTGTCAGTTGAAGCTCATTGCCGAATGGTCGCGGCGACCCCATTTTGATACGGTGGGGGACACTGGGCGTCCCCGACGCTCCTGTTTCAGCCTTCCAGCTCCGCTGACCCAACAGCAGCACCGCCGACGCCACCGTGAGCGAAGGACTCGCAAGGGCTTGATTGGCCTGCTTGATGGCCTGCATGCCCAACAGCCATACTTTCAGTCAGGTCCGCTGTCGCAAAAAAGAACATCTGGGCCAGCGTCGCAGAAAAGAGCAGTCCCGGCCGCTGTCGCAAAGAGGAACCGCACTTCCACAGTCGCAGAAAAGAACCATTTTGCTGTCGCAGAAATCGTAGCCCGGCAAATCCGACCCAAATCGTTACCTGCTTCCCCATCCTTCCCCCCCAGACAGCATCCGCCCATGATCATCGCACGTGCGCATCACCTGCACGATGGCCGACCGTCTGCGCTCTCACAACATCAACGGGGTCGTGGATTCATGCACGCTTCCCACGATCTCGCGCCGCGGTCGCCTCTCCCCTTGTTCCCCACCCACCCACCCGACCCCGTCTCCCGGAGCGCTCGCCGCCAGCTGCCGCCTCGCGCGCCGAAGGCGACAACCTCGGACCGGCCATCGTTCCATCACCCGGAGGCTCACGGGCGGGGGGCGGCGCGGGCGGTCCGGCGATGTACCGGGCGCTGCCAGCGCTCGCCGCCCTCCTGGCGTCGCTGATCGCCCAGGCAGCGCTGGCGCAGGTGAGGAGGTCGTGTCTGGTGGCGCACTGGCGCTGATGGCAGCGGCGGGAATGGCAACGGGGAGACGAGTTCAATTTTCTCTTTGGGGGCTTGGGGAACGATTGGGCAGGATCCACGCCTCTGGGGTTGTGTGGAGAGCAATGCCGTAAATCGGGTTGGGGAACGAAATCAGGGGAGAGTCGGCGAGGGGCAGCGCTGTGGTCTGGAGTGGACATTCAATGGTTTGCGGCGCCGCGGCTGCGGCATTCGCCCTGCTGCGTCGCCGTGGCTTCGCGGGTAGGCGGGCGGTGACTGCGGGCCACGGTGCGGCCCACCGCCAGGCGCGCTTGCCGCCGCGGGCCCGCCGGCGACCTTCGGGGCTGACGGGGCCCCGCGCTCAGCTCCTGGAGTCGTGCCATGTGGGAAGAGCCGAGAGGGGCGGGTGGGCGGGGCGCGGAACGGTGCGTGTCCCCTTGAGTCGCGCGTGAAAAATTGTCATTGGATCCCCAGCCCGGGGGCTCCAAGGGGGCCCGCCGGGGAGGGGGAGGGAGATTCGCCAGCGAGGGGTCGGCGGAATGGGATGGCAGGGGCGGTGGCGTACGGGTCTGCGGGCGGTGGGCGCGGCTGTGCGCCGATGAGCGATGGTCGGGGCGAGTACCGGCGACTGCTCGCGAAGCTGTCGGGAGGCTGATGGGAATGGCTGCCTCGGCGGGTGGGTGGCGGATGGATGGGGGCGCCGGTGTCCTCGTGGGGCTCCTGTCGAGTGTGTGGAGCCCTCTGGGCCGAGTCCCACGGGGTGATTTGCGGAAATTTTCGAAGTCGGTGGCGGGAGTGGGGTCGTGCGTGGTGTGGTCGGCGGGGAGGGGGGTGAATGGGTGACGGGAGGGCGCCAGGAGAGCGGCTCGCGGGGCTCTCCTAGAAGTTGTCGTACTCGGGGGACGACGGCAGGTCCAAGTCCGGGAGGCGCTTGGGCCCCTGGCCGGGCACAGGAAAAGGGCACGGATCAGCTGGTCGGCACCTCGGAAGGAGGCGGGGGGGGAGATCGACTGGGGCAACACCCAGGGACTTGCTTGTCAGCCTCTGGAGTTGTGGGGATAATCTGTGGCCACCGTGTGGGGCCGGCCCTGAGGCGGTGGGCCTGTCTTATTTGGGAGGGGGGTCGCCCCAGGCGCTTGACTTCATGGCAAGGATTGCAGTCGAAGGTCAAAGCGCGCCCCTGCACTTTGCAGGTGACGAAGGGCAGTGTTGTGGCTTCATTGCTTGCTTGTTACGTGCTCGTTGGTTTTCTGCAGTCACACAACTCGCTTGCAAGAAGAATATCATTTTCCATGGGCTGTGCTAGGAGGGACTGTACAGGTGGGCCTTGTGCAGGAGCTTTGGGTCCATGTGGCTGAGGTGGTCCATGGGCAGAGCGTTGGCAAGTTTTGCATGAACTGCCTTCCCACGGGTGACTGGAGTATAGCCTTGATGTTGGTGGACATCGACCGCAGTGAGTCTGTCTTTCTGTTGGGGGGCCAATTCTGTGCCAATAAAAGGTCATTTGTGGATTTTCTTCACGAGTCCTGCACAGCACTCCCAGTCAGTTGCTGTTTCCTTATGATGGCTTGGTATCGCCTTGTTTTGATTTGCGTACAACTGGCGGCAGCCTGCCATGATGCGCTGGCTGTCCTTAGTGGGTGGTGTTGGGGATGTTCTTTGGCCTGGGGATCGTGTGGTGTGACCCCTCCTTCCGGCTTAAGGTGCTGTGGTTGAGAGCTCAAGACCAGAGCGAGCAAGTTCCCAAGCAAAGAGGTATAAAGAAATGTGGAACAACCACATAAGAATGGACTCTGGGAAAGAGGACGGTGCAAAGGAGGCAGCGATGTTCGAATTAATAAAAACCAGGTGCATTTGTCCAGTCAGGTCCTTTTTGGGTGGAGGTGCTATGGCAGGATATAAATGACATTTTGGTAGCCTTAGCATTGCTTGTCCAAAGGGTCAAGTCAGCAGTGGGAGTGTTTAGAGGACAGAGGAGGCGATGCTGCCGGCGACGCTTGGACCTGATCTTAGCTGTCCCTGCAAGTGCGAAACTTCCACTGAGCATAGCTGAGCTCTTCATGACAGCACGGGCACACCACTCGAAACATGCAAACCCACCATTATGACAACAGCTGGCATCAAGCTGCGGCTGGCTTGCGCCAAATCGATTAATGCAAATTTCTGGGCTGAGGTACAGGGACATGCTTTCGAAAGTAGAGAATGAATAGTGTGCCTGGATACTGCGTAAGTGTATGTGCGTTTTCATCTTCATGGAGAGTGCTGATCGGTAAATGGGGCTGGTCTAAGACTCCCCAGCATGGCCTGGCTGTCGCTGATAGACAGGATTGTGTATAGAATCTGACCTAGCAGCATCACTGCCAGTAATTGACCATTGCACCACAAGAACGGTTTGTGCGAATTGCATCTGTTAGAATTTGTCCACAAGCATCACTAGAAGGCTTGTTTCTCTGCCATACAATAACAAGATATTGTGTGCTCCATGCAGCAGAAAATATGATAATAAAATGGATGTAGACACGAATAAGATGGTGCAAACGAATCTGTTGTCAACAAGAATTGCCATTTTTCACCAGTTTGTCTGCCTGCTATGCAGCTGGATAAGGGCCCCTGCACGTGCGCAGTGGATGGCGTGAGTGGTGGGGTGCAGACTGATATACTGGGTTGTACCAACGGCACTCTTTCTTCATTTTTCTGCTACGTTGTGGACCCATCAGAGTGCAACGAGGGGACATTCTCCACCAAATTCGAGGGGGCAAAGAGGAGGCAGTGCTTGGTAGGCAGTGTGATGGGCAGCTTCTATCGCGTTTGCCACAGAACCCCTTGTCATATCATTGCTCTTAACATTCAAATTAACCAGAATTGACGGCATGCAAAGAGGAGTGAGCCCTGAGTGCTCAACTATCTTGAAAACCACTGATTGACAGGGCAGTGGCACTCTTGGTGTTTGCCTGCCCTCAACACAGGGAGCAACCAACCAACGATGTTGCAACAAAACGAGTCACATCGCATTTATGTGCTGTGGTTTACCGTCCCCATCCACTCACTGGTCTGGAGATGGCCTGCGCTATCTCTTTTATAGGTACAGGGTGCCAATTTTTCTGTGTGGCCAAAGTTGGCATTTACCAAGACATAATCTTTCCACGGTTGAGGGGGCACCATGGAGTGTGCACAGGGGTCATCGTGCCACACTCTACATTACTGGCAGAAATCATTCGTGCACCCACAGAAAACAGATGACATTGGGGCAGTTCTGCAGAAGTGTTAGGCAACCAATCATTCCATGCTCTATTGGGGATGCCAGAACAGCCTGCACCCATTCTTTAGACTCTCTTTCTCCTTGTACAACCATGCATTGCCCTAAGCAATCAAGGTGCCGGGAGGCACAAATATTCACGTCGATGACCATCTGTCTGTCATCACTGCCCGTGCTAGAGTGGTCTGGAATCTTGCTGTGTGCCTGCACCTTTGGCAACACTCGTCGTGGTCCACAATGGAGTCGATGATCACCATAACCGCCATATACAATCCTTCTGCACAATTTGGGCCCCCACCAACACAGACCCTAACATAATGAATAAAGACAAGAATGTTTGCAGCCCAAATAGCTCTTTTTGCTTTTTGTGTTCGTTTGTAGCAGCCCAAGGCGCCCACATCACATCTTTCACAGTGAGAAATAGGAGGCCGACAATGTTGCTTGGAGCAGTTTCACCCTTTGCATGACTTGCTCTGCTTGTGGCACCAGTGAATATCCCTCTACTGCAGGGGCGGTCCATTTGTGCTGTAGCCTTTGTCGAGTCACAGTATTTGCTCATGGAATCGATCTGTGAACACAAATTTGCATTGGGAACATCGCATTTTGCTTGTGCTGTTTCCCCAACACTGCGTGAAAGGTCTTGCCTTGTCATGTTGCGATAATTACGTCATCAACGGAATTGGACACACAGATTCCCCTCGTTCGTGTGTTTGTTCATGGCTGCCCTTGTTTCCAGGTGGACGATGCGATCTTCACAGCAGCAACCAATGGGGATGCTGCCCTGGTGGAGGACCTGCTCCTGAGCGGCCAGCGTGAGCTTGTGAACGAGTTGACCTGGGTGGACTCGCAGAGCCCTGTGCATGTAGCGGCCAGGAATGCTGACCCAGATGTACTTGATCTGCTGCTGATCTTTGGGTACGACCATTGCGGCACCGAGATCAGCAACATGCCAAAAAGGCTCATCTGTTCCAATGGGTGCAGCGAGGAGGATGAGAAGCTGGTGTCCGATTTATTGGAATTCACCGAGGAGAAATTTCCCTGTGAGTGTGGCATCATATATTAATAAGTTGTCAGGTCCTTTCAGGGGTGAATACCTGGTGCAGTTGTGTACCGGCACATAGATTGCACTGGCGGATGTTGACACAGGTGGCACCTTTCTGCGACCAGAGGCCTTAGGGAGTTGCCAATATCATCCAGGAAAGCAACTGGAGCCATGATGATGGCTAATATGCCTGCTATTTTTTGTACGAAGCTGCACAGAGTTGGCACTGGTTTGGTCCCTCAGCCAAATGTGGCTCAGCTTGGCCTGAGAGTAGGGCTCTGTATTGAACATCTGCTGCCTCACAGCATCCTTTAGTCTCTTTTTTGCCTCTTTGCTGTGGAGACGCCCAAATCTGAACGTGTTTGGGACAGCCTGTCGACAGAGGAATAATAGCCATTTGTGTTTGTCATCATTAGCACTGTTGCTTTCATTGCACTACTACCTTTGTCATTCCTAATTTCATCCAGTACATGACATTTCATATAGTGCCCTTACATTCCAATGCATAACCCAAGGCTTTGAACGTTTCTGGGGCAACCCATCTGCAGGCGACTTTGGCGCGACAGGTCTCATTTCTGGTGGCACGACAGCAAAGCCAGGCCGCTACCCCTACATCGTCTCCCTGAGGCGGCGGGCCACCCGTGCGCACTACTGTGGTGGCACACTCATCGCTGAGGACATGGTGCTCACAGCAGCACACTGCCTAGATGTGAGCCAGTCTTTGGTGGCAGAGCCGGCGCCCACGCTGTACATAGGAGGATACCAGAGGGAGCTGAACACCTTGTTCAGCGCCCCGGACCCTAGTAATGTGGAGGTGGGTAAGATTGTTACATGACAGAAAGCACGATTTTCAAGGGTATCCCATCCTGAGCAAGTGTTTGTGAGATTCTTTTCCATACTGCGGAATGATGAAAAATCACAGTGGGGTTGGTATGTTTTCGTGAACGAGAAAGGAATGTCATGATCTACAATGGACAAGGCCATTTTTGTCTTGGTGTGCAATCAACTACTGGTAGCAGGCCATGGCAGAGGGGGTCCACTACGCACAACTCCCGACGGATTTCGGCGGTGGCGGACCATGTCTCCAGTTTGCAATGATTGAGTCAAGAATATTACTACGATCGGCATTGTTGTATTGGTCAAATGAATGCAGGATTGTGTTCATATTGTTTGTGACACATTCACGGCAGCACACATAAGCACATGCAATACATATTTGAGGCTGGTTTTCAAAAGGGAAAATATTGTTAGTATTGTTGTGTCTTTCAAGCGTTTGGGGCGGTTCCGGAAAGTGGTGCCTAGCATCGCTGCCCTGGCCATCAAGTTCCTGCCCAAGCACAGCCATAAAGCACTGCCACTGACGATTGCAAGAAAGAGCTTTCACAAACTGCCACCATACAGTGCTGCATTAAAGGGCTTAGCCACAATCAAAGCAGCTGCTGCTGCTGCTGCTCCCAGGTTTTTGGGACAGCCGGGGCGGCTGTGCACCCAAGGTGGCAAAGGAACTTTGGCAAGTTTGGCACCGGCTTCGACGTCGCAGTCATCAGACTGAGCGGCACTAGCAAGAAGTTGCCAGTTCGAATTGGAACCGTCGAACCGGGAGAGGAGGCAACGACGCTGGGATGGGGACGCCTCGTGGCCACTAGTGCGTTTCCAGGTAACCTGCAGGAGGCCACAGGCATGAATGTCACTGTGGACGAGTGTGCAAGCATTTACAAGGTGAGCTGAGAGCTGGCTGGAAAAGCGCTGGCTGGAAAAGAGCTGGCTTTGTGTGCACCTACCTGTGTTCCCTTTCTGAGTACGAAATTTGTCAATGAAGCTTGAGGGTGAACTTTTGATGCTTTGTGACAGCAAGAATCCACTGATCCCCGTTGGAGGGCTGAGCGGTTGCAGGTTTTGTGCGACCTTTGGCTGACCTGTGGTGTTTTGCTTGTGACCAGGAATTGGGCTTCACGCTCAAGCACGTGGTCTGTGCAGGCACGGGAATGCAAGATTTCTGTACAGGTGCGCTTGTCCCATAGTGCAATTGGCAATGCATTGCGTAATTAGCTGCGGACTGTTTGGAGCAGTCATGACATCTGTTCCCATCTGCTTGTCTCCACATGGTCACGTGCTGCTGAGAAGGGGCTTGAACGTTCAAAGCTCATTTATGTCAAGATCCTTTGCTTGCAATTGTTTCAGAGCAACAGAACACGGCAATACAACCTGCAAAGTGATGTAGGGAGTGGGTCTGCACGTGGATTGTTCGAATTTCGGACACAGCTTCAAACTCTGAAACACGAAGGCAATCAACACCAAGGTCCAAAATTCGTTGAAGAATGCTGTTTTGCCCATTCCCTCACCAGTGAATGATTTCAGTGAAGCGTAATTTTTCTGCCCTGATAGTCAGGCAGTTTTCTTGAGACGTGCAGGCCAATTGCCACGAAGTGCTTACAGGATGTGCGAACCTCTTCACCTGTTTAACATGTGAATGCATGCACCATGTCTGGTTGGACAGACTTCCTAGGTCCCATCTAAGGGCACCGCTTGGGTTGCAAATCAGCCCACCACATGTGCTTGATGCATGCTCATTGCTCCCAGGCATAGATGTGCCACAAGTACCTGTTTACAGAACATCGACCTTTCACACAGGGGTCTATAAGAAAAGTTTCTCTGTCATTCGCCTTTGGCACAATCAAGGAGGCCGTGGAGCACAGCCAGATGTGTTCTCAAAGAGCGCAACCCACATAGCATTGTAATAGAGTACTGCTCTGAAACGCAGCATTCCATAATTGTGTTGCTCAACCAACTGGGCTAGCCACCTGTCTCTAACAAAGGCAGCTCAGTTTGCTTCTTTCTTTCATCTGAGTGTGGAGTTTGAAAACGAGACGGAAATCTTGGAACTTTTTCTTGTCAATGAAGAACTTTGGATTCAAATAGGGCATATATGTTCACTTTTTCTAGTGAGCTTTCTGGACACAAAGCTGTTCAACCTGAGCAGTGCCGCTGTTGGCCATCGTGCAGGGGACGATGGTGGGCCATTGCTGAAATTGAACACCTCTGATCCCGAAGACGACGTCCTGGTCGGAGTGGCCTCCACCAAGGCACCCGGAATCGAGTGCGGCACCCTTGGAATTCCTGGTGTGTATTCCCGTCTGACCCCATCGGTACAGGAATGGATAGAGGATACCATAACGACGTTGAGACGGAGATGATGACGGCTCTCAAATCCCAAATTGTAATCTGATGGCACCCATAGCGGGGTATGAGTTGGCAAGGCTACACGCATCTAAGTAACCATTCCAAAATCGCCTGTTGGGGCATTGATCAGCGGGGGCTGCAACAAAGCCTTGCAGTGCCAGCCACACTCACAGCTTGCCCCACAGGAATGCGTGCTTTGCTGCTATGCATGCCGTTCTGCATTGAGTAATATTGCTGCTACTCTGGGAGAAATTTCCATTATCTTGAATAGTGGAGTTGGGATCTCTGCGAGAATTCCGGTTTAGTGGCTGGGGTTGGGGGTTCGCACAGTGCGTGGCATGGTTGCTGTCAACAGAATCGTGTCCCACAGCCTGTGCTGCATACCAAACGAGCGTGTTGTTTATTTTTTGTACATCACGGTGATCAGAACGATCGTGTGGCGAATGAGGCACGCAGGTGCCTGCAGGCAGACCGGCAAGAAGTGAACGAACAATATCCAGCCCGACTCAGACGAGCCTGCAATTGGATTATGGAAACATCAGCGTTAGTACATGCCTGGAGCCTTGCAGCAGAGGTTGGAGGGGCTGAAAACAATTTGGGTAGATGGGCGGCGAGGGGGTTCCTTATTTGTGCTGCAGCACACGTTGACTGAGGCAACATGAAGCCGCAGCCATGCTGTTGACGTTTATGTGATTGCCAGTTCCCCATTACCAGGCTTTGTGTTCAGGGCTGCTGCAATGCGGGTATCGAAATGCCCTCAGGCCGTCATCGATATTATGTTACAAGCGTTGTGCTGGTCTCGCAGCAGCAACCCCTCTTCACAAACAGCCACGTCGCTTCAATGTGCCTCTATGCATTGAAGCATGTGGTTGACAACGAGACTCCCCTCAAGAACTCCCTTCCCTGCCACCGCGATGCATGTGCTGCAGACAGGACAGAAAAAACTTCGAGGGCAGCCCTTTGTCGCATTTCGGCAAACAAAATGGCTGTTGATCTCCCCCACCCGGCCGCCCCACTCCCATTGCCGCTATCCACAAATGGAATCCATCGAACACCGACTTTGACGCCGCTACGCCCGCCATCATCTTCAGTCCCACAGGGCCCTTTTCGTCACGCGGTGTAGCCAAATACCGGGATGCGGGCTCTTCCCAGCAAAAGTCTCAGGCA
This sequence comes from Ostreobium quekettii, assembly GCA_905146915.1. NCBI lineage: Eukaryota > Viridiplantae > Chlorophyta > Ulvophyceae > Bryopsidales > Ostreobiaceae > Ostreobium > Ostreobium quekettii. The sequence continues at coordinate 4,381 of CAJHUC010001430.1, read as the reverse complement.
CTCTTGCGGGATGGGCAACTCTTTGTAACAAATCTTACCCCTGTTTCCCCCCCATTTTGTAACAAACCTTACCCAATCCATGTCAAAAATCCGAGCTCACTCCCGCCACTCCAGCGGCGGCGAGTCCGTGGGGAAGGGCACCCTGGGCGGCGGCGGGCCCATGGGCTGCATCGCCGCCTCCCTCAGCCGCTCGGGCAGCGCCTGAAGCGCTTCATGCGCCAGCCTGCGCCGCGCTGCCACCTCCGCCTGCCACTCCCTGTGCTGCCGCATCTTCCGCCTGCTGAACTCCTTTGCACGCCTGGCCGCATCGGCGGCCTCCTCCTCGCTCATCACCACGGGCTCGACCTCCCGGGGCTCAAACATTTTCAGCAGTTTTTGGATACGGGCATCCGACAGGCCCCCCGTCACCCCGCCGTCGGCCTCCCCACGCGCCCGCGGATTCTTTTTGTTCTTGGCGCCGGCGGGGGATGCCAGGGATCGGCGGGGAATCGAGAACGCCGATGGCCGGAGGGCAGCGAGCAGGCGGTGGGCGTAGTGGAGGCGCATCAGCTGGCGGCGGGCGTCCGCGGGACGGTCTGCAGTCTGCGGCGGCCTCGGGAGAGCCTCAGGGGTGGAGCGTGGAGGACATGGGACTGCCGTTGGTGCCAGGTTTATGGGCACTGGGGGTGCGTTTTTGTTTCTTCCTGCCTTTTTTTCCGTTTTGCCTTTTTTCTGTTTTTCCGTTTTCCAATGTTTTTGTTGTTTTCCTTCTTTCCGTTCCTTCCATTTTTATGCCGTTTTTTCCCGGGTTTTTTCCCCTCACGCCCAGGAGGGGAATTGGATTTTGGTGGTCTGAAAAAGGCCGCCATGTCAGTTTCTGGTGGTGTGGAAAGGACGCGCGGCTGTCAGCGTTGCTGGCAAATTGGATTGGCGTATCGTGTTGGCTTGTCAGGCAGCCGGTGTAGTGGGTTTTGAGCACGAAACTGGATCAAACATCGCCAAGTTACGAAGACCGTCAGGTTTTTTTATCAAGAATATTGAGTATGCTGTGCGGCAGTTTGGATTGACATTATCCGCCAAATCCCGCGTCAGAGCTTAGGGCAAGGAGCCGTGAATGAGGCCGGCGGGGCTGCCAGAAATGGGACCGTCAGTACAATAGAAACACCTTTTCAGGCAAGGTGGGTGCAAAGATTTATTGGTAAGTACCACTAATGATGTCGTGAAAGCCCTTACACAACTTAGAGGCCTTGCACTCCGCCCACTTTGCCCACAGTGGCCCTTCCCCCCACACAGGTGCGACAGTTGGCCAAATGTGCGGTTGGCAAGGCACCGTTTGGTGGCTGCTCATAGTGGGTACGTATGCAGTTCGCTCACGTTATTGGCCCTTCCAGGGCGCTTCTTCGCATTTATAAGTGACTGATTGTTTTGCAGTGCAACAGGTTGCTTTTAATGTGCGCGTTGAGAAAGTTCGCAACGAATAGTACGCTTCCCGGGGGAGTGTTGGCACCAAAAAAAAAGATGCACGTGCTTTCACGTTTGAATTCCGTTCGGGTGCAAACGCCGGTGGAACATAAAACGCACGTCTGCATTCCCTTCTTGAAGATTCCATTGCCTTTGCTGACGCTTGCATGCCCGCTTCAGTGTCCCAATCCACTAATAAAAAACTCGCCATATGACACAGTCCTGACACGGTTTGCTCAAAATCCAACCGTGTACTTTCGGCAAATGTGGTCCTAAAAGTACACAGTTAATACACACATTGACACAGTTTCAACCGTGCATCATAGGAAAACGTGTAGTATACACAGTTGTGTAAGGGTACACGGTTGAAACAGTGCCAATGTGTGTATTGAATGTGCACTTTTGGGACCACATTTGCCGAAAGTACACGGTTGGATTTTGAGCAAACCGTGTCAGGAATGTGTCATATGGCCTGTTTTTTCCTAGTGACCTTAGACTTGGGTGTGTCGCAAGAGTTGTTATTTTCTAAGTGATCATTGTTTATGGTCGTGGAAGGCTTTGGGTCAGTGCATTTTTGGGGGGGAGTGCTGGATGGACACATATTTGAAGGTATCTCTCCACTACGAAAGAAAGGGCCAAATAACACGTGTTCAAACGTGTACAAAGTTGACGGGTTTGGGTTATTTTTGTGTTCTTAGCATGCAGAGCGTTGTTAAACGCATTCCAAATGTGTTCACAAAAAGTGTTATTTGGTCCTTTTTTTCTGACAGTGCTCAGAAAACCTCCCTGCACTGCTGTGCACGTCGTGCACCATTGGCCCTCGTGGCTTTCGCTTAGTCTGGGTTTGGGAATCGCCATAGAACGCAACGGAATAATCTTCAGCAATACGGCAGCAATGACCTCCGGCAGTACCAAATTCCAGCAGCATTGGAGTGTGTTGGCTGCTAGGAATTCCAGGTGGTCCCTGGAGCTCCCAATAACTAAGACACTCCAATACTGCACACCGCGCTGGCGCCATTTTTAGGTGGTACATGCATTAATCCGGGAATTCGTCATGCCACCCACGTTAATCGCTGGATCAACTGCAAGGACTTGTGACTGGTAAATTACAATTTTCAAAATATGTCATTCCCTACAAGGAGAGGTCACCATATCAACAACGGCAGTCATGGGTTTGCCCAGCACCACTTTATGGTAATATTGGATATCTGTGTGTCTGGCTATTCCATGTACAGCCTAGTGAGTCTGAAGCACACTGTCCAAGAACACAATGGCGATGGAGCAAAATAGGCCCACACGAGAACGTTGCAAATCCTATCAGCTCGCCAATTCTCCCAAAAGTGTCAAGGTCTTCAGTGCGCAGCCAAGCGCGGCGCCAAAATGGCGTCACTTGCGGCGCCAAAATGGCGTCACTTGTGGCGCATAGTGCGCAAAGAAAATTCGACATCCACCGCCACTGTCCTGGCTGTATCTCTGGGGGTTCCTGTTTAAGAGGAAATGCAGCAGAATGGTGTTCTGCATCACACACTGGTCGATTTCGACCTTGGTTGTGGCATCTATCAAGATTGCCATCTGCACAGGTGATGATTTCAATCTGCAGGCGGATCGAAAATACCGCACTCGACCAAATTTGCAATCACGAGGGCTCCAGGGTGCGCTGCAGCTGTGGGAGGGAAGTAAGTTTGGAGGTGCTAAAGGAACCGAAAGGCATTTGGAATGAGGCTGTGGTCGCTGGCCTGCGCGGGAACAAACAAAACTATCGCGAAAGAAGAAAGTAGATTGTCGGGACAGATCACAGGGATTGACTGCGCACATGGTACCTGCCACCGCAACAATCTCCGAGAGTGCTACTGTGGTCTTGAAGTACTGGGTGTATACACTATATCATTATACCGAAGGACTGGGTGTATACACTATATCACTACATAGTGACGGGAAGGCAATCATACATGCGTTTCCTACCGAAACATCTTCCTGGCCACCGTCCCGCATAGCTGGGTTGTCCCCGTCCACTCACAGGATGGCTCTTGGATAGGTCAAGCACTGCTCAAAGACTGGGCGGTTGTCTGCATGGCAGTCAACATGGTCGCGCGTCAGCTGCTCCTTTGTCCCACACCCTTTGTCGCCGCAACGAATATGCCTTGAGTCTTCTATACCATCTGCGATGCAGGTTAAATTTGAGATTGCATTGCAACCACCGCCAGCCACATATCATCAACTTCTCGCGCAATTCACGCCAAAGGGTTTCTGATACGGTTGCTCTTGTAGATGAATTAGATGTATTTGATTACCCTAAATGGGTCTGAGTTGGGTAAACTGGCCCTGGGGTGGTTACAAAGGACATGGGACAATGAACGGAGCAATTAGAGACAATCTTGTATAATGTACAAATGTAGTAACCGCCCGGGGATTCCGACTCCCCGTTTCATCCGACCTGTGCGCCTGCGGGAGCAACGAAGCTCCCTGCATCATTGGTTTCGGAGCGCGGAGCGTTCGAGCGGCGAGAACACACCGGCCGACGGCCGGAATGGCGAGTGGGGATCCTCGCCAGGAGACTGGGAATCCGGGGGACCAATCGGCCGGGCAATTGGTGCCCTATCGAGGCGGGCCGACCCCCATGGAGCTGAATGGAAACGGTGCAGGAGTGACGGCTTTGCAGCGCGGTGAGGAAGACAATCGACCGGAGCAGCTATTGCTGCGCCACGTGGGGGCTGTGGCCGCAGCTGCTGCAAGGAGAGCGACCCTTTTTGCGGTCGCGGAATGGAGCAATTCGGCCGGGCAGCAGCAGAATGCCGCTCTCCGCGGCATGGGCGAGTCGCTCGGGCAGCAGCTCGAGCTGGCGGCGAATCAATCGGCCGCGCAGCAGCTGCAGCAAGGCCGCTAGCTGCGCGCCTTGCAGGAAGGAGTGCAGGGTAGAATGGTCGCGCAGGAAGGGGCCATT
>CAJHUC010001429.1:0-143680 GCA_905146915.1 Ostreobium quekettii | reverse complement strand
GAGCATGTGTTGCCATCTGCTGGTTGAAACGCAGAATCCCCCTTTTTCCTACCCACCCACTTGTTTCAGCACCCATGTGTTCTGCTCCCATTGGATGTCATTGGCAAAATTCTAAGCCAGATATGCGCACTGCCAAACTCAAGCCACCACAAGACATTACTCGGAGCTTTGGTTTGCCCATTCCCCATTCGCATTTGGTTCAAGAAAGTTGTCTCTTATACATGCAACAACCAACCCAAGGTTGTGGGGAGCATCACCAATTGATGATGTGGCTAGATGACCCATGGTGCATCTTTCTAAGGCTTCTGCTAGATAGAAGTCCACGCTGGGTATGGAATGCCGTCAGGTGCCATTTACCCCATTTCGGGGGGCACATATTTGCGTACTTGGTGCTGCTATTTGGTTGATATGGAAAATTTTCCACATTTCTTGCTGCCATACAATGCCACCTAGGCTAGTTCTTGGCCATTGTTCGCCATACATTTTTTTCAATTGCCTTACTTTGCCATTTCACTTTGGCATTGTGTTGTTATGTGGCATCTGAACCCTTCTTTCCCGTCCAATTCGGTTGGCAATCATCTCAAAGACGATTGGTTGACCCAGCATCCTTTTCCATTGGGAATACTTTGGGAGGTGCAAAATGCACTTGCTTTGAGCATAGTCAGAAGTGTAGGGTCACCAAAACATTGCACTATCGCCTTAGGGAGCCAAGCGTGGTAACCCAGCCAATCGGGCAAAACACATAATGCATTTGGAATGAACAACGGTGAATCAAATACAGTTATAGTTGCCTCCCATGATGGGCAATCCTATGTGACCACTCATCAAAATAGACACCGCATCACAACAAGAAAAGGGAACACTCTGCAATGCATAGATGCACAATCATACACAATAAAATTAGCAAGCAAAAGTACACTATACCCACAGAGATCATGGGCACTTGGCACACACGTGAAAGAACAAAAGTGCTCTAGAAACACAGAAAATCTTGGTAATTCATTTAGGGGAGAAAGCATGCTGCTCAATGTCATTATGGACTAGCGTTGGAAGATTCGCTGGCCGCTGTTGTGCCACTTGACAGCCAGGCTTGTTTTTTACGCCGTAAAAACTGATCGTATTTACGTTCTTACGAGTAAAAATAGATTTTACGTTTTTACGCAATAAAATGCTTAAAAATACGTAAATGCAACATAAAAACTGCCTGGTGTACATAAGGACAGTACATACAGACTTACAGAGTCCGGAGAGCGGCAGCCAGACGCCTTGGAAGAGGCAGAAGACGAGTTTTTGTTAAACGACATTATCGCCCTTTCCAAAGGCAGGGTGGACATTGTGTTGCGGGTGCTGGAGATGGCGGAGGACTGATCATTTGTAGGCAACTTCTGTCGTGTAACCTACGCATGCCAGGGAGCCGTGAAAAAGTAAAAATAGCCGTAAAAATAACCCCGTTTGCAAATTTACGTTTTTACGTGTAAAAATGTAAATGTAAAAACCAAGCCTGCTGACAGCCATGCCGTCAGGCGCCAGTTCTTTCATAGATTGAGCCACAGGGCGCCCATAGAGCGCCCGCCATCCAATGCCATTAGTTGTGCAGATTTCACCGTTTTGATAACACAATGGGCTGATTCGTAACCCCATTACTAAGTGCATCATCAGTAAGGTTTTCTATTACTGTTTGTGTCAACTGCATCTTGTGCCATTGAGCTTGTGCCATGGGTGCCATTAAAAGACGGCCTACAGCACCGACTTCTATTGCTGGTTAGCTACACAATAGCTCATGCACATTGGGCCAACTTGCATAGTGTCAGGGCTTTTTGGCATTGAAAGCAGCCATGGGAAGCCAAGGGCAAAGTAATTATCATGCAACATCGGATCTATGGTCATGTTGTACATGTCCGGTAATGGCTCACTTGATCGTGGAGCTAGCCATATAACTTTTGAACCAGAGGTAGCATATGTTCCTATGTTTCTGCTCATTCCCGTGAGAGCCATGGCCTCTTATCAAACCGTGCTGCAAGGCCATTGCCACAGTTCAATCTTCCAATTAACTGCAATTGCCATCAACGACATTACACTTACATTCCGACAAACTGTCCAAGATCATGCTATTGGTGCGCAAAAATAGGGAACACAATTCACACTCATCTGCAAGCTACTATCATTCAACACTCACATTATCCACCCAGTGGACCTGAACTTCCACATCATCTTCAATCTAGCAAAGCCTAAACCTTGCTGTGCTTTCATCATCTCCAATTGCCTCAGCTTGAAGGCAACATTTTTATGGTCGTCGCCCAACACTTGTTTTTCAATTGCAACACACTTTTTCAACAATCTCACAGCATCTGCAGTCTTCCCTTGTTGGTGCACCGCACAGCCCAGATTATACAAACTCATTGCAACATCTTCGTGGACTTCCCCCAGGGCCTGTGTTCTGATGGCCAAGGCCCTGCTGTGATTCTCCTCAGCCTCAAGGTATCTCCCTTGCTCGTACGCCACCATTCCCAGGGAATGCAAAATAGTAGCAATGTTCATGTGGTCCTCTCCTAAAGCCTGTTTTCTGATGGCCAGGGCTCTGCTGTGATACTCCTTAGCCTCCGGGTATTTCTCTTCACAATACATGACTTCACCCAGGTCATGTAAAATAGTTGAAACTAACAAATGGTTGTCTCCCAGCACCTGCTGTACGATGGCCAGGGCTCTGCTCAAATGCTGTGCAGCTTCATGGTGCTTCCCTTGTTGATGCAAAGAACTTCCCATTGCCAACAGACACGACCCAATAACTAGGTGGTCATCACCACCGAAGGCCTGGATTCCAATGGTCAAAGCATCAGCACAGAACTCCACTGCTTCAGAAATATTCCTTTGACCCATTTTCACCGCTGCCCCCATCATAAGACAAGATGCAACATGTCGGTCAATGTCACCAAAAGCATGCTTGAAGATGGCCAATGCCCTGTCATGGCATGCCTCAGCCTCAGGAAGTTTGTTTTGGAGCAACATGGCATATCCCAGAAAAAACAAATCCCGTGCAACGGCTGGGTGATCAGGACCGAAAATCTGCTTTGTCATACCAAGAGCCATATTAGCAAACTTGCTGGCCTGAGAAAGATCTCCTTTGCCAACAAACACAAAGTTGCTGATAACCACGTTCGCCAAGCCACACAGGCTCTGTGCAACATGTGGGTGGAAGTCACCCAGAACCTGCTTTCTGATTTCCAGTGATCTGTGGAGGTGGCCTTCAGCTTCTGAAAACACGCATTGCAGGCTCATCACCAGCCCAATGCCAAACAAGCTCCGAGCAGCCTCTGTGGTGGCATTATCATTCCCAATTGCCAAAGCCTTGACAAAGCACTCTTTGGCCTTGGGCAGTTTCACCAGATCAAACATCACATCCCCAAGATCATTCAGACTCTGTGCTAAATCAGGGTGATTGGCACCCAGCTCCTGTGTTCTGATCATCAATGCCCTGGTGCAATTTTCTTCAGCTTTTGACAGCCTCCCCAGGCGCCGCATTGTCACCCCCAAATACCCAAGGCATGTTGCAGTGTATTGGTGCTCATCACCCAAACACCCCCTGGAAATGTCCAAGGCCCTTGCATGCAGCCTCTCAGCCTCTGTGTAGTTACCAAGAATCCCGGCAACAAGTCCCAGACGGTTCAAGCTCTCAGCCACCAATTCATGCTCTTCTCCTAATCTTGCTATTTGAAGATCTAAAGCCCTTTGATAACCAACCTTGGCCTCTTGATATTTCAACTGCTCCTGCAGATTTAATGATGACGTCACACACTCTTCTGCTTCCATGAGGCCCCATGGTTGCTGAATGCTTTGGCATGCATTGTCCACATTTCTGCCCTATATGCAAACATCAACATTACAGTGTCTATGATGGAAAAATACGCATGGTAGTCTATTGCACTTGTGCAAACTGACAGTGCTTTCTTCTGTGATTGCCACCATTCCGCACAGTGGAACATGCCATATTTCACAAAGTGCACATCAAACAGACCATGCCATCTTGCAAAGATATCAGTCCCCCATTTCTCTTACAAAGAAAACGCAAAACAATGTAAAAATAAATGCACTAATCAAGCTTGGACTTTACAAACCAATACTTGACAAAAAGATGTCCAGGATTTTGAGACAGCAAAGAGCAATATCCCCAACATCAAAATGATTTCCACGTTTGGCTTGCACTGGACAGTATTCATGCCTGGGTGGTGAGCGGGTTACCTCAATAGTGGACTCTGCTTGTGGCATCCAGTTCAGTGACATCTGGCCCAGCTGACAAACAACCTCCTCCATTGTAGGTCTGTCATGGGGCTCCGCTGCACAACATTGCTTCATCAATTCCAACATCTCTGATGGACAGTCTTGATTTGATTCGACTGGGCAAGGGGGGTACTCATTGCTCTTCCTGAAATACAGAGCCTCAGGATTCCCTGCTCTCCCACCATAGGGATCCTTCCCGCTGACCACTTCAAATAAGGTGACTCCCCAGCTGAAGACGTCAGATTCTGCTGTGAGGGGTTTTTCAAAGTAGGCCTCGGGGGCAATGTACTTAGATGTTCCAGCAGCCAGCCTGACACTCAGTCCGCTGGTCTCCCTTTGCGCAAATGCTACCCCAAAGTCTGACACTTTCATTTTGAGGCTGTTGTGTTCAGTCCCAAAAATCAGAAAGTTCTTCGGCTTCACATCCGAATGAACCAGAACCGGCTTGCGACAGTGCATGTAATTCAAGCCGGCAGCACCCTGTTGAAATAGTTTGAGCATTGTACTCCAAGACAGCTTCTGTTCACCATGACACAAGTCCCAAAGAGTGCAATCAGCCTTCTCCATAACCATCCAGCCTGAAGCAGTAGTGCCATGGAAATGCACGATGTTTGGATGGTTCAGTGATGCATGCACACAACCCTCTTTGATGAGCTCTGCTAGCTCCTCAACAGGCAATTCACCTGTACGCTTGCTTTTCTTTACAGCAACTTCTGCAGAAAGCCACTCTGCTCTGTGTACCACTCCCAGACCGCCTTCGCCAATTGACTCATGCAGTTGAACTTTGTTCTCATCGATGATCTGCAACTTCCCCATATTGTCATTGTGAGTGTCTTTGATGGCCTGCCATTGTAACCTCTGTTGTTCTATCATGTCAAAATCCACATCTCGCAGGATGTACGACAGCAGGTCGTGTAAGTCTCGTTCATCATCCATCACCCACTGCCTGTGTAACTTCTCCTCAACGCCCACTTTGTGCCGCATACGCCACCCCTCCAGGATGTCATTCAGACGCTCACATATCTTCTCCACTGCCTTGCAGGCAACCTTGCATGTGTAGAACTGCCTTATATCCAGAAGCTTTGCGTGTTTGGCAAGCAGCCTTTGCCCTTTGGCAATTTGCTCATCGAAAACTCTGCAATCCTTTTCATTTGCATCTGGTGGCTTCTGGTTTGACAGGTGGCGAACTTTGTCCAGCTGGTCCTTCAGAAACTCCATGATCCTCCTGTTGTACTGAGCCTGAAACCAGTTGAAGTCTAACCTCAGCAAATGCCGCATTTCATGACTGGAGAGGGCACTGCGCTTTGGATGACTACCCACAGCAATAGGGATCAATCTTCACAAGGATCCTCTAGCACCCAGGTCCATACCCAGACCTGGGCATCGATAGTGGTAGTATCTGGGGAATGCAGATATCCCAGGTGCTGCCAGCACCCTGCTTTGGCACATCCAGTGACTTGGCTAAGAAGTTCACGGCCGGGTCCCGTTGCTAATGTGCACATCAAGCATGCAAATGAGGCACGTCTGGCAAAAGGACATCTGACAGACAAATGAAGCATCAGTATTGGAAGTGCAGTACAGGTGGCGGACAAGGGAAGAGAACCAACCTGACACGATGCTGTATGCTTTGAAATTGATCTTTAAGCCACACTTAACATCTGTACTGGGCCCTACAACATGCATCATACATTTACATGGAATACTGACACTCTTGTGGCTGATGCCAGTACTGTACACAGTGCTTGTATGCCACACCCCAGCACATCTGCGCAGTACATGCACATGGGATAGAGGCAGTGGATGGGGAGCACCTGAGCACCTGGAGTTGCAGTGAAAGATGGACACCAAGATCTGTACACGAGATAGGACAGCCATTTGGGTCTGATGCTGCACACTGCATGGTTGCATGACACTCTGCACCTAGCACGTGTATTGGACCTCGTATCTGCTGTGTCTGCACCCAGTTGGAGAGAGCTGGGGACATGCACAGACTATACAGAGCCTCAGTAACACCTGGCCTGTGCCGTTGCATCAAAACAGGCGGTGTCTATACCAGGCTGCATGTGTGATGTATCTGTACCTATGGCATGGGCAGGAGGACGACATCCACAGATTGAATGAGGTGCAAACAACAGATTTCCGGCGCTGAATGGGGCATCAAAAAAACTGGCTGCGCCTTGGCAACAGCTGGCTGGCTGCGGCCGTGGAATGAGAATAGACAACCATCATACACTAGATGCTGCACATTTTAGCAGGACTGGGTAGCATACAGCTCTCAGAATCTGTGCTGATTGCGCATGTACGCAACACAGACATCACGGAGTGCAAGGCATCGGTGACTGATGTTTGATGCTGACTGATATTCAGGCAATGCGTGTTGACGTTGCACACTGTATGACCATCGTAGACAGTGCTGGTGGTGAGACACACAAGCACAGTGCATGCACATGGGAGTGGGGAGGCATGGAATACTAGACTGTTGAGCAGGGCATCAATGACAGGTGTTGCATACTGCAGGGAGAGAAACCTGCAGGGGAAAATCAAGTACAAGCGCTTCCCTAACAAAAGCAACACAATGAAAGGCACTGGCCCGGCTACCCACACTTTGCCGCAGCAATGCTTGCTGAACGACAGGGAAATGTGCAAAATGTAATGATAAGCGGTGCTCTAATGGAAGAATTCGGAGGAATGGACCACAGAATGGGCACAACAAGATGAGCAGAGCAAAAGGGGTGCGGGCAGTCGGTCCCAGCACCAAGTCGCAAAAGAGCACCGCGACTCACTTCATATTCCTCCGTCGCCATCACGGCCCCGACAGCTCAGAACGCTCCGCCTCCCCGCCTGTCCAGCCGCGCAGAACGAACTCCAATTCCCCGCCCACCTCTCCCTCTCCCGACCCGGTCCGAGGATCCAGAAGGGCGACCGGGAAACCTCGCGGCAAACCCTCGCGAGTGGCGCGCCTCGGCGGCCGCCCACCCACGGGACGCGGGGCCCGGCGACCTCAGGCGCCAACCCTCCGCCCGCCAATGGTCATCTCCTCGATGCCCCGCCGCCGTCCTCACACAGCACCCCACGCCTCACCCGAGCCGCGGCTGCGGGACCCTTCCAGAACGTCGGGACGCCTCCCGGGGGGGGGGGGGATCCGATCGACGGCCTAAATGTACGGCGCGCTCCGGCGCGACGGGGCGGCGCTTGGAGGCTTCGCCGTAGGCGATCGCTGACCCGCGGAGCCGGAGAGCCGCGCTGACCCACTCCGCGCCTGCACGCCTCCTCGGCCTTCGCAGTTCGTAAAGTACCAGGTGGCGGTGAAAAAAACGGGGAAGAAAAACTGGTCAGCGCGTCGCTGGCGCTAAAGTACTGGGCATCCGCTGAAAACGCAGAAAGAGTGGTTACCGCCGACTGTGTGCGTAAAGTACTGATAGTGGGTCACAAAGGCGCAAAGTACGCCCCACAGCGCCCCGGCCACGGCACCCGGTCCGTGGCTCCCAAAGTAGTGATCACGTCGAAAAAGCACGAGCACACCTTCATGGCCCGACACCTTGACACCCTCTCCGCCCACCCACTCCCCACCCGGCCGCACCAACCCGCGTTCGGCTCCCCGGCGACCCGCCTTCCCCTCTGCCTCATTCCGCAGCCCCAACACTGGGCCAAAAAGGTTGCGTCGGCGATCGTTCGCCGCCAGCCGCGGGAAGAGATGCCCAGCGCTCCCGGAGGGGCCCCCATCGTGCATCCTGCCCCGCGCCACCGGGCCCCCGTACCCCCGCCTCGGGCAGAGGGCGAGCGCCGGCCCAGCGGTCGGGCCCTTCCGATACGTATCGACATCCGACCGTAGAGGCGCGCGGATGCGCCGGTAGGGGTCCGGGGGGGGGGCCGGAGATTGGACGCCGGGGGCCCGACCCACGGGGAAGGGAGCCGCGGAGGGCGTGGCCGTGCTGGGCGCATCGGTCGCATATCGTATCGGACGGTGCCGTGCTTTGGGCGGCGAGGGACTCTGTGGACTGGAGGGCCGCCGCTCCGACGTGGACGGCGGCCTCGTTTTGGAACGGGGGTGGCGCCGGGCCAGCCACGACAGGATGGGCAACGCACAGCATCCCGTCCCCTCCCACCCATTCACGGGCGCTGTCAACGAGGGGGCAGGTAGAACGGGAGACCATGGACGGACGTCCTGCTGTTGTTGGGGAGCATATTTGTGCTTTGGGTTTCAGGTACTTGTGTTCAGGGAGGGGGCATGGCTCTGGTAGTATCTTGTCCATGCACAGGTCGGTTACTACCCACTGCTGTACCATGTGGCTGCCCCACACCTTGCTGTTGTGCCACCTCAACAGCAGCCGCCATAGTGGGAGGCCAGCTGGGGAGCAGCTCGCACCCCCTACCCACCTCCCCACCTGTGCCTTCCTAACAAGAGGTCCTCCTGACCTGACCAGCATTTCCTTCTTCCAGTGACCAATGTCAGTCGGCATGCAGCCCTTTCCATTTCAGGCTCTGCTGTGCGCAATTGGGCTTGACACCTTCAGTCGCAGCTAATCCACCTGTTGGCATTTGCTGAAATGAGTGATAATGATAGAGGTCACACTTGTGGCCACTGGCTATGGTGGTATAGCATTATTCTTGATCCAGCTCCCTAGAAACTATGGATTCAGTCCTTAAATCCCACCAGGTCTAGGCCGAGACCAAGCCCCCATCTGCCTTCGAACTCATCCTACCAGGCATGAGGACCCTGGGAACATGGTTGGGATCATCCATTGGCCGCTGCTGACTTCTGTGAAACCTCTCATCCAGGATGCTGCTTTGTCCTCACATGCCTGCAACATCAGCTGTCGGGGGTGGAAACATTCTCCCAGCAGGCGCTTCAACATTTCCACCACTGGAAGCTTCCAGCACCTTAAGGTCAATTGTTGCACACGATCAGGGAAGTTGCTGCATCCGCAGAGAGCTTTGTCAGCAGTCATGATTACATGAGAACAGTGCACATATCTTCAGAACGCTGGTGCTGGCCACCACTGTGAGGTTCCTGTGTGTCCAGGACAAAGGGGTCTTTGGTCCAGGTCCCCTTTGGTTACGCCACATTGGCACCATCATGCCTGTGGGGCTTGCCGAGGCCCAGGCTGGATGAGATGAACGGATGGAGGGGCAGTTTGGACTCACCAGTGATCTGCAGCATGTGCATGACATAGTTCATCATGCTGATGTGCACACTGATGAAGCGCACCTGTGAAAAAATCCAACAGACATCAAAACAACCTGTTGTGGCTCTTCAGTGCAGAGGTTATTATGATGGTCTATGCAGTTGCATGAGACAGCCAGCTCAATGCACGCCATTCCATTTGTGCCAGAGGAAGCAAAGGACCCTATCCATACTGGCTGAATGAACAATGCAGCTTCTTCATATTCAATCCTGTAATCCATCCTTTCCATTCACATTTCCGCACAGTAGCGGGTGGCGATCAGCACCAGGGATGGTCGTCATCCACCACCAGACGCCAGAAAGCCAGCAGAGCGACAGCGGTGACGATGTGCAAGTAGCCAGGCTGAAGGAAACGGGCAAATGGTAAAAATGAGTGATGCTGGGATAGATAAAGAGCACAAAAGAACGCCTGTATCCTGGCCATCCATGGCCCAGAAGCTTGAAAGGGGTCTGTGTGGAGTTTCCATTGTTAATGGAAGAACTTGCTGTTGTTTGTGTTGGGTAATTGCTGCACGTTTGCTGCATTGCCTGAGCTGGCAGCAGGTCAGTGCGGCAGTAGCGGCACCAAGAGGACGGTCCTGTGGTAAATGTCAGAATATTGCCATTGGCTCAGTGCCACCCAGGAGTTGCCACCTGTACCGTCGCGCAGCCAGCGGGTGGTGGAATGTGCGCTCATCTTTTCAGGTCCCAGTGCATCAAATGGGGAAGGCTTCAGCTCGCAATTCCATGACATATTGGTTTCTATGCGTATTTTCACCATATCATCCTTCCTATATTCCTGGCGCTGCTCTGGGAGGGTCTTTGGCATCAAAAAATATCACGCCTGCAACAAATTGGAAATGGGACGCCACGGGGATGTGACAAGTGGCTTCCAGAAGAAGCGGGCAAAATGTGCTAGCAAAAGCCAATATCCACAGGCTGCTCGAGCAGGAGTCCTACATGGGATTCCGCCCCGTACGTAAGGAGTATACCCTGGACAAGGAATAATGTGCAGCCGAGGATGTACACATCTGGAGCACAAACAGCTCACATCCTGGATGCTGCCAATTCATACACAGGACAGAATGGATGAGCAGGGGGTCTTGAACTCCATCCCGTGCATACCTTTCCTCCGCATCCAGGTACGTAGAGCAATTGTCGAGCGTAATGGGATTGTGAACTGGGAAGTCCAGGCACGCCTGGGATTTGCTGGCTGCGTGCGTAGGGTGCATTGGATGGGAAGGTAGGCCCCGACTTGAAAGCAGCGCAAGAAAGCGCCAGCCACAATCATCGCGGCATCACGCCACACGTTACCGACGATGCCAAGTTGTTCTGCACCCAATTTTCTGCCGTGGCCTGCAGCCGTGGGGGAGCCGTCCACAAAGGAAAATGAAGCTGGCCATGAGCGCCCCGTCCGACCCCTGGGTCAGCGATCCCGGCCAGGTCGAGGACCGAAGAGGTGCGGGGCGCCCATCTTTGTCAAATTCTGGCCATCTCGGAAACGGACTTGGTGCGTGGGATCTAGCGAGTAGGCGCCGGGGCCACACTGACCTCCCCGGTGCCCCGTATACCAACACGTTCCGGCTGAGAGGACCAGCCATCTATAATCCGCATCGTTGACCATCGATACCAAGGCCTTGCCAACACTTCAAGCCCACCACCCCAGGGACTCGGGGGTTCGCCCCGTGCGCAGGTGGTTCTTTCCTAGGGCTGCGATATCGAAAATATGTCTCTCAAAGCTACACAACACAGGCTAAAATTTTGAGCAGATAATTTGTTGAGGGTGTAACGAAGGCACTGCGGTTCTGTATATCGTACTTTCGAAGCCTGGCATTTCTGCGCATAGTAGAAGACCCTATTTGAGCTGTAGCGTCATGCTGGCACTGAGTGCCACTAGGAAATCGACGGGCTGTCTTGCCGCTTTAGGATTGCAAATATTTGCTTAGGGAATTCCTTACTTGGCACCACCGCGGGAATGCAGCACTTAATTTGGTGGAAGCAAGACAAAATCTACGCCAGGGTAGGATGCAAAAAAGCGAACTGGTATTTTGGCGCTGATCCTTCTTCCAAAATTGATGGAGCCCTTGTCTTCTTAAAACATGCATATTGACGTGCTGTCATCAGGGCGAAGGCGCAGACAGCGCATCAGAAGAAATGCTGAACAAACAAATGCCTGAAAATGAGATGAAATTACAGTTTCGTCCGTGGATTTGCCGGAGCAAGGAAATATCAGGAAGCCAAATAGTTTTTTTAAAGTGCTTTGGAAATGCGAACGGGATTGCTGGGAGAAGAGCATCCATTGGTGGCCACAGTTTGAATTACCTGGAGCGTGTTCTTCTCGCAATTGGGAAGGCTGGAAAAGCACAAGGCAGGGCATTGGACGTCACCGAAGTGTGCATTGGCGATGGCAAACTGGATGTAGCAACGTGCCTTCGTTGCTTGGAAGTGACGACGTGGCACCAGGGGGAGCTTTTCAAAGCTGAAGATCACTGCATCATGTCTGTGGAGATGAGAGCTAAGGAGTTAGGTGACAGCCACACAGATGTGAAAAGAGTTTGAATGGTCTGAAACTGGTGATGCATGGACAGGGGAGCTGCATGAATCCCAACAGTGTTTTATCAGGTCATTAGAGATTGCACATGACATTTCCTCTCCAGGGACTACAACGGCTTTGAGCGGCATAGGGTCGACAATGCAGATGCAAGCAAAACTCTCAGAATCCAAGGAGCACCATCACAGAGCACCGAACATGAGAAAGATCTGGGGTGACTGCCATCCAGATGTTGCAGACAGCTCGCTCGAAATAGTGGAAGTGTTCGCTTATGAGGCGAATTTCGAAATGGCCAAAGAATACTCTAGCCTGGCCCTCATAATGAGGCCATCCATTTTCGGAACTGAGCACCAGACGCTGGAAAAGCCTTGTCTTGGTCGGGGTGGGCATTGTGCTTGCAAGCGAGTTTTTGAAAGGCTGAACAACAATTTCAACGCAATTTCAATCAGCCTGATTGAATCAGGCGAAGGTCGCTGGGAGAACAGCACCCAGACATTGCGCAGAGCTTCAGCTGTCTGGATACAGTGATGAGGAAGCAAGAAAGGAGTTCCATCAGAGCACGGGCCTGCGCCAAAATCACTCGGATCCCTAGTTAAAAATCGACCAAAATGCACGGTCCTGAAAACGACACACCGTGTTATGCGTGTAGAAAATCGTGCAAAATCGTGCGCTCTTGGTGCGGTCAACTGGTAGCAACTGAAATTTGTGTACAACCGTGCAAAACTGCGTTGCGCCGTGTTCTTTTTGTGTAATGAATCGTGTATCCAGACGTTTACCCAGTCGCGCACCCTTGTTGGAGTCAGTTGCCAAGAGTTGGAAATCGCGTTGCGCAGCTGAAAATGGCGTTCCTTCGTGTTATTTGGGTACTCAACCCTGCAGCCAATCGTGCAATGAATTTGCCCCCAAACTGCACTCAATTGCGAACAATGAAACATCAGATATCATAGTTGAAAATCGTGTAAAATGGTGTTTTTACGTGTATTGTATCGTGTACCCAGCCATGTTTCCTTGTTGGAGCCAACTGCCAACAACTGAAAATCTTGTTGCACAGCTGAGAATCGTGTTCATTCGTGTTGTTTGGGGAATTAACCGTGTAACCAATCGCGTGATGGTATTTGCACCAAAGCTGCACTCAATTGTGGAAAATGAGACATCGTGTAGCATATCTGAAAGTCGTGTATTGTCGTTTTATCCGTGTACCACTGCCACAGTCATTCGATACCAGCGAATCCCGCATGATGCAAATGTCAAGCGTGTTTTATGTACTTTTTGTATTCAATCGAGTCAATTGCTCAACCGTGTTATTCCACAAAAGTCAATAGATTGTTCGTGCACCAGCAATCCCCTAAATTGACAACAACTGAAGATCGTGTAGCGCAGCTGATGATTATGTTTTGCTTCGTGTTATCCATGTATTCAGTCATTGTATTCACTCCCAAGGATAATTTGGAAAACGTAGGGCTTCGCGATGGCAGTCAAAGATTGTGAAAACACGCCTGGGTGCCCCGCCGCCCAAGTCCGTGTGCTAGCTAGCGAACGTCGTGATGAAAGTTGCCATATGCCAGCCTGCTTTACACCAACCTAGTGACCTATCATGCCTGCTATGACCATACGGGCTGCAGGCCTGTCACTGGCTGTATGCCACAAAGCAAGAGCTGTTGCTTCAATCTGACCTTGGCACTAATGCGGGACCACCTCGACCTTCACACAAAACAGTTCTGCATGCTATTTCTCAAGCAATCTTTTGAGGAACACAACATATCGAACTTTGACTGTGAAGGTCTAGGTGATGGTCAGAAAAGGGGATGCCTGAGGGGCACTCAGTTGTGTGTTTCCAATCCCTGCAGCTATAACTCTTGTGTGGTGTCCAGATTCTCCAGCCAACCTTATGTTGACATGTTTTGTACACTGTGTGTGTATAGGTACCTTTGACCAAGATTTTGGGGCAGTGCATGTGCACACATCGACGCGGCGCCGCTGAGACGCTTGAAATGCAAGCAATGGGTTCTACGGCGTTTTATCTCTCAAGCG
Source organism: Ostreobium quekettii (assembly GCA_905146915.1). Classification (NCBI taxonomy): domain Eukaryota; kingdom Viridiplantae; phylum Chlorophyta; class Ulvophyceae; order Bryopsidales; family Ostreobiaceae; genus Ostreobium; species Ostreobium quekettii. Next base: position 129,659 of record CAJHUC010001429.1, on the reverse strand, counting down.
GTCGCCAGATGTCAACCATACGTCATCGCACAGAGCGAGCAGCTGCATGGCCAGCAAGGCATTTCACGTCAGCGCAGTTGTCCCGCGGCTTAGCCATCAGTCAGTACGCAAGACTCCATGCCAATCCCCTTTGACGGTGCACTACATCAGCATAAATATGCGATAAAAGTGGCATTTTGGGAGCAGGATTTTGAGAATCATGTCCTAATCTGTCGTAGCCTTATCAAGAAAGAGTAGCGCTGCCACTTTAGTTCTTGCTTGGATTGACTGAAGCGACGTGGTGTGAGCTTGGGACACGTGACTGGATCCCCAACCGCCTGAGCGCAGGGCGAGGCAGCAGCGGCGCATGGTGCAAGGCCTCACACTTCCCTTGCAGATACCCAGCGCAACAACCGTCCACGCCACTTGCAGTCAGAGGTTTCGTGGCTGATATGCACAATCGAACTTCAATAGCTCTCAGGCGCAGTGTTTGTACGGAAACAACGCAAGCGCCCTGCTCATGTGAGGTCAACCTAAGCGCCTTCGCATTAACGCAGACTTGCCTACACTTGGGTGCTGGACTCGTTAGGCTGCGATTGCCAGTGGCCAGAGGGGCGAGCTCCTCCCACACAGCAGAGACCACGCGCCGACGATATCTGCCAATGTTTCCACCTTGACGCGCGTGTGGGCGTGGCACCGGAAGTTACCAAAAGGCCCCGATGCTCTGTTGCGGCTTTTTGCATGGTGCGCCGCGAGCCGTGTCCATGTATGTGTCGCCACAGGCCAGGTTTCTGGGCGCAGTGCGATGTCGTCTGTTTAATGCAAGAATTCCAGTTTGATCCGCCAACGTCAAGTGTGACGCCGAGCCTCGTGCCACTGCAGGAATGGCGCCCAATGGCGATTTTCCCGGAAATGAGCCAGTCACGCACGGAAATGGACGCTCTCCCGGTCGAGCCTAACTCGATGGCGAAGAGGCACCCGCAATGCGCGACTGTTGGAGCGAGGTGTGCCCAACGAATTCGTTCCGTTCGAACGGGGTACGATCCTTGTGGTATATACGATATATCTCATATTTACTGGGTGGTATATACGATATATCTCATATTTACTGGGTGGTATATACGATAGACCGTATATACTTGGTGGTACACACGATCGTGTATACACAGGAAAACGCAAGGGTGGGCCCGAAACAAGCGTGTGTTGTTGGTCGCTACAAGCAATGCCGCGCTTCCGTAAAGAGTCCAGCCACTGGGTGCAGCACCAGCATGGTACTCGTCTGACGCATACCCAGGAATGTCGCATCAAATCTTGCACAGCACCGTAGTGCATTGTTCCCAGGTGCGCCACCCTCGCCTCAATGTGCGAGCAGTCCTGGCTTATGTACTATGCCGCGTTACCCTGGGTTCCAAACCCGCCTCAGCTTTAGGGCGCGGCACCCGAGCCCCAAAGGACGAGCTCCTACCGCTAATGTACTAGACTCAGTTGCCCAGCGCTCTAACTACGTCCCAGCCTTTGGGTGCGGCACCCAACCTCCAAAGTACGGGCTCCAAGCGCTAACACACTAGCGTGCATTACCCAGCCATGCCCACCATACCGACGGTATCTCACCGTTGTCGTGAATCAGAAACGTCGCTGAAAATGCTACCACACCCATCGGTTGTATCGTGAGGCGGGCCGTTAATTTCCGGTGCAGGGGCACAGCATGCGGTGTGGCAACGGCAGTAATTAGGTATCACAATGTACTAGAAAACGCGGAGGTGCGCCACCCATACAACTTTGGCCACCTAAAATTAAAAATTTAAAAACCTAAAAGTTAAAATTGGCTTCTGGTACTACGAAAATAAGGCCAAATGACACGTGTTCAAACGTGTACAAAGTTTACGGCTTTGGATTATTTTCGCGTCCTTAGCATGCAGTACACTGATGAAATACACATACATGCGTTCGCAAAAAGTGTTATTTGGTCCTTTTGTGCTGGTGTAACGCACCCACGCCCATGTCCCGCCAGCATGCTCCGCCACCGGTCATCTCAGCAAGACCCAGCTCATCGCGGTGCTGGGCACTCATCAATCTTCGTCATCTATGCGAAGAATGGCAGGTCCATCGGTCAGTCTTCTGGCACATCACCCACGAGGAGCACAGCGAATTTTGTAGTCATCTGGCACGTCTTCAAAAGCGGCACGTCATCGCCAGCAATTATTCAGCACGTCTTCCAGAAATGCATGGTCGCAATGCAATTTCATATAGGCTCACCACCGGCTTCATTGTCTCATTAAGGTCTCGAAATTGGCACGGATCATCTTGAAGGCTGCGGCACCTCGTCTCCACTCATCGAGGCATTGAGTGCTGCATTTGACGGTATTTAGCAACGATTTTGCAGCTGCACCTGGCTGTATTCAATGGCCTATTCACCACTTGGCGCCAAGGTTCCATTGACAACGAATGCCGGTGACGGAATGTGCCAGATTTTCGTTCACATCAGGGACCACCAACCGGCGAACTTTGCCAACGTTTGCAACTTCGAAGGCCTGTGCAGGCAGTCCCTGAGCGCCTGATTGTTTGCCGCAACTGCGTGGTCCGCCCATACATCCGGAGCCAAGACCATTCGTGTGGCCACGGTGCCGAGCTTGCAAGCACAATGCGAGTGGCATGCAGGTGTAAAAACGCAAATTGGCAAAGGACCTATTTTTACATGTTTGCGGATCCCTGGGACACCCAGGAAACACGATGAAAGCTGCGTACAATGATCAGTCCTCCGCCATCTCCAGCACCCGCAACACAATGCCCACCTTGCCCTTTGCAAGGGCGATGATGGTGTTTAAGAAAAAGCTCGTTTTCTGCCCCTTCCAGGGCATCTGGCTGCCACTCTCCAGACTTTGTGAGTCTGTATGTATTGTCCTATGTACACCGGCCAGTTTTAACGCCGTATTTCCGCATTTTCACGCATTTTAACGCATAAGAACGTAAACATGATTGGTTTTTACTGCGTAAAAAATAAGCCTGGTCTCGTTACATGTTCATGGTTGGCTTCGCAACCGCCTATGCAACGGCGCACCCCCGCACGTCCTGGTGATGTGACAGATGGTGCGCGCTGCACTTTTTCTGCCCCCGATGCAGCTGCGATTCTCTTCCCAATATGTCACTTGCCAAACTGTCACCAAACCCAAATCCTGCGTCGGCGCATTGACGCCGCCTCTTCATATCCACAGTCTGCATGTTGGGGAAGATTGCCGTTGGGGCAGTACACTGTTGTCACAGGATGATGGCAGTCGAGCCTGGAGGATCGCGGGGCTGCATATATGTGGCCACCATACCGCACCCCGGCTTCCCAGCCAAGCGCATTGAGCGACACATCACCGACAGCATGGAGGGCCCACCATTGCCACGCAGGCACGCGATCGGCGCCCAGGGCCGCCAAATCGCCAACCCTGACCGACACCAGCATCAGTCATCGTCCAGCACAAGCTGCCGGGTTGGAAGAAGGGGGCCGTATACCGAGGACGCTCATGCCCCATTACCCGAACACCTGCCCCGCGGCGACCCAAATCTGATGGACGCACACCCAAGCTGGTGAGTAGCCGCTCGCGAGATGCTGGCATACACCTGGGTGACAATCATTGTCGCATTGGGACGCCAACATTATGTTGGCGGCATATTGGTGTCCTGGATCCGCAACTCGCCCTGCCCCCCGCCAGCCAGTATATTAGCTCTTCACTGCCAATCCGTTACATTTCCCCCTCTACACCGGCTGGCCGCTACATCATCCGCCCTTTTCTCCCCCGCCCCCCACCCCCACCCCCCGCTACTTCATCCACACGTTTCCACCCACCCACCAAACACTACAACGATCCAGCGTGCTGATTGGCTGATGCCCTCGCTCCCCCAAAATAGGCAAAATATGTAGCGCTGCGATCGGCTGATACTCCCGCCCCCGCAAAATAGGCAAAATATGTAGAGCGCTGATTGCCTGACTCGCCCCTGCCCACTGCGCCCCTCCACCTTGCTCCAAACGGTTGAAGCCCCAGACTCAACGGCCCACGCCCTTGTTCGTATAACGCGCTGCTAGAACTTCCTGCACGTCCACAACCAAGGGCAGCAGAGTGATGCCCACAACGTCGATCCAACCTTGAATCGAAAGGCCTGCGAACCCGCCCCTAAAAAATCCACACTTTCCCGCCAAAATGCAATGCCCGGGATCCTCACGCTGCGTGAAGCGAGTGCGCACACACACTACCGGGGCAGCAGGGCCATGCCCACAATGGCGATCCAACCGTGAAACGCACGGCCAGTGACCCAGCCCTTCAAATCCCCAAGGAACTCGCTAGAAGTGATAGGCACTGCGTGGGCCCTTCATGCCTACGCAGTGGGACGCGCAAAGCACGCAACGCATCCCCACAGGTTACAAGCACATCGCATGTTTTCGTCCACTCCGCCTTCAATCCTATGCTCGCATCTGGATCTCACGAGCCGCTACTTAATTTACAGGTGCAATTCTCAGGGCAGCCCCCTCACCCCTCAACCCCCCCCCCCTCCTTGACTTTACTGTGCAACCGTGTCAGCCTACGGCTGGCTGCACTGCGCGTTGCGTCGTTTTCTTCCCACCACACCGCAGATGCAAGCGTGCTCAATCCTCGCCAAGCTGCGCCAGCGTCTAGATCTCACCGTCGATTGCTAATTTAGCAAGTGCATTGCCCAACGCGGCTGGCGTCCACCCCCCCGTTGTGTTTCCTGTGCATCTGTATCAGCCTCCCACTGGGCCGCAGTGCGCGCCGTTCTCTTCCCAGCGTGGCGGAGGCCCAGGCGCAGTTTGCAGACAAAACGGAGGTCGCTGACCCCTTATACAATGCGATCCGTCAACAGCATGCTGATGTGTGGCGTTGGCTGCACAGGCTGTCACAACGCCGTTTACGGGGTGCTGCCAGAGCGGTGGGGGTGACGGGCGAGTTGCACGATGAAGCCCTCGGGCTGGGCGCACAAGGCAATGTGCCCCCAGCCCGAGGGCGACATCTAGTACGAGAGGGCAGTGTGACAGGGCCGACTTGAGCAGGTCGGTTCAGCTGGCCGGGCGCGCGGCGCAGGACTCGATTGCACACCGACGGGAGCACGGTCAGGATGCCTCCGGGCGGGGACGGACGGCCCGCGGGCGATCGGGCAGGTGAGTTCGCGTTGGGCTCGCGCGCCCGTGGTTCCAGAACCGGGATCCCAGTTCGTGGCGGATCCGGAATGGAGTGACAGGCCGCCTCGCAGCACGGGTGTCGCCCTTGCGCTTTGGGTGTCCGTGGGCCGATCGGCGGCGGCCCCACACACACACCCGCGAGGCGTCTGCATTTTTCCCTCCCGGCGATCCCACTTGCCTCTCCGCGGTTCGGGATGACGCCCATTTGTGCGCGGCATCCCGTTCGCTGGCTGGCGACGGGCTGGTGGGGTGCTAAGGGAAGGCGGGGTTGGATGCACGAAGACGGACAGCGGGTTTGCGGATTTGGGTGGGAGCAGCGCGGGAGAGGCGCCTGGGCGGGGGGGGGGGACGGGGAGGGAACGGGGCTGTGCCGATCGCATCGATCACGGCCTTCGCCCGTGTGGGCGACGCAAAACGCGGGCAGGGTGGGGGGCGCCCAGCGAGGGCTGACCGCGCAGCTGTGCAATCATCTTTGCCAACGCAGATCGTGGCGTGCGGGGGGGCGGGCAGCTCGCTGTGGCCGGTGCAGGGAAGCAACATTGTCGCGCCCACAATTGGTCGGCTGGGAGCACAGAGCGGTCCCATCAGGCCTCACAATCTCCGTCATGACGTGAACCAGCGGGGGTCAGCCTCATCACCATCACCGACCTCGACCGGCATCAGTAATCGCCGAGGTCCAACAGACTCAACAGGCTGGGGGAGGGGAGGGGAAGGTGTGCTGTGAAGGGTCACATCCCATCACCGGAAGTGGACCGCACCTGGCCCATTGGGCGCGCCCCGTCAGACTGGAGCACGGCCCAGTCACCGAGCAGCCACCCGGGTGACACCTGTGCGTGGGTGTTTGGAGTATCTGGGACTATTGCAGTGCGTGGCTGATGTTTGCTGGGCCTTTCCCGAGCAGGTCCATTCGCCGGTCACACAGAGCACGGTGTGGACACACGCCGACAAACACAGCGCGAGACGATGGCCCCATGCGGGGGCGGACGCCCAGCAGGCAATGGGGCGGGTGAGTTCACGGCGGCATCGCGCCCCCTGGGTTCCCGGTGGATCCGAGAATGAAATGACGCGCCGGTTTGAGGCACGGAGGGTGACCCGTTCGACAGCCGATCGGGGAGGCCGCCGCGAGGCGATCCCCGCGAAGGGTTTTTGTCCTTTCCTTTTTCCTGAGGACCCCGGACTGGATCTCAGGATCTCCGGATCTTCGGATCTCCGGATCTCCGGATCTCCGGATCTCCGGACCTCCGGATCTCCGGATCTCCGGACCTCCGGATCTCCGGATCTCCGGACCTCCGGACCTCCGGATCTCCGGATCTCCGGACCTCCGGATCTCCGGACCTCCGGACCTCCGGATCTCCGGATCTCCGGATTGCGTTTTCGCCCATTGTGCTGGCCGCCCCGTTCGCTGGCGACGGCCCGTGCGGAGTGCGGGTGAGGCCGGCAATAACGCACAGAAACTAGAATCGCGGTTATAGGAGAGCCTGCCTTGGCATGGCAGGGGAGAGGCGCGGCTGGACGGGGAGCGAGGAAGATTAGGGGAAGCGACGACAGGGCTGTGCTGTTCGCGGCACAGCGCCGTGGCCTACGCCCGAGCGGGCCACACAGATCGCGAGCAGGGTGGGGACCGCCCGGCGGTCGCAAGGGGCCGATCGCGACACTGTGCCAACATTTTTGGCAATGTAGATCGCGGCACGCGGAAGGTGCAGGCTTTGCGAACCGACTGTCCCACACCCCCCGTCGGTCGGTTGGCCGGGCTCCCAGAGGAGCGCAGACGGCCCTCACAATTTGCGCCGTGATGCCAACGAGTAGCAGCGATGGGCCCTGCGCCATGACGATCACCGCGCCTGACAGCCACAAACATCGGTGACCGTTGCGAGTCGCTTGACAGGGCGAGTGCAAGGTGTGTCGAGGAGGGCCGCAGACTGCCACCGCTGCGCATCTGCCCGACAACGGCCGTGGAGCGCCCCACGTCCGATGGCGGCGCACGCCGCCAATCATGAGATGCTGACGCTCACCTGCGCGCCGATGCTGGGACCATTTTGGCCTCTTGTAATCCATGACTGCAGTCTGATGGGGCCTTCCCTCGCAGGTGGATTCGCCGGTCACGCGGAGCAAGGCGCGGAGGTACACCGACGGACGGGGCACCAGAGGATGCCTGTGCGTGGGGGCAGACGCCCAGGTGGGTTCGGTGTGGAATTGCGCGCCCGAGATTCCCTGGTTGGTGCCAATTCGTGCATGGAGTGACCTACTACCTTGCAGCATGGATGGCGGCCCAGCACTGCTGGAGCCCATCAGCAGCCAATGGATGGGTGCGCTGTGCAACGATCCCCAGAGAATGCTTTCGTCTTCCTTGTTGCTTTCGCGTCGGCTGTCCGTGAATCAACTTTTTGCCCTTTTGTGTGTCTTGCCCTCCTGGCTGGCGACGGGCTGTGTGTGTGTGGGGGGGGGGGGAGATGCACAGAGATGGGCAGCGGGTTTTGTGGCTATGATTGGGCCAGGGAGGGCCTATATTGGCACAGGGTAGGGAAGGCGCTTGGATGGGTAGCAAAGAATGAGAGGTCGGACGCGCATCACAGCCTTCGGCCGTACAGGCCTCAAATATTGCGAGCACAGTGGGGGGTGCAGCCGGTCACTAAGGGACTGATCGTGCTAGCGTTCCGTTATCTTTTGTGGTGTAGATCAGGGCGATTGGGGTGGGGTGAGGGGTAGCAGAACGGGAGGCAGTGTAGTGAAGCGACTGTGCTGTGCTCTCAATCATCCGCTGAGCACTAAAAATAGCCCTCTCTCTCTCTTTGTTACGGCATAAGTGCTCAGCCATGATGGACACATCCACATCACCATCGACACCATAGTTGATAGGCAAAGGATGTGAAGGTGCGGAAAGCAGAGCCTAGAATGTAGTTGAAGTCAGTGAATGAGCTAAAAGGGTAAAGGCCATTGGGAGGGCAGCTTATGGGAAGCACCTGGTTTGGCACACTGAAATGTTCGTCACCATGTTGGTATTGGAAAGACCCGAGTGAATCATTCTAGGGACACCTCTCTCTGGGAGTGAGTGTGTGCTTGTGTTACATTGGCCTGAACTCGAACACTGACAGAACACGGGTTGGGTCAGGCCACACAAGTTTAAGGGGTCAAACCTTCCCATGGCAGAACCCTTCCTATGCAGCACCTTACTTTGATGGCGGCCCACTCGGGCCTTTGAGTGATGCATGTATGCTGACCAGCACCCAGTTCTCAAGCGCATGCTAGTCATTGGTAGGCAGTTTGCAAGGTTTGACCTGAGTTAGTCAAGTTTGTCTGTGGCACACCATGCCAATGCACACTGGCCTCCATGTGGGTCATGCACTGGACAATCAAGGCAAGTCAGCTCAGATGGGGAGCATGTTCAGCTCTTGTGGTGTTAGTTGGGGTTTGGGGGTGCAAGGTTGGGGTGACCTCACTAGCTGCATCATGACACTCGCAGAAAAAACAATTTTGGCAAATACATAAATATGCATTTCATCAGTGTTCTGCATGTTGAAAATGTAGAAACAATACGAAACCATGAATTTTGTACTCATTTGAACACATGTTATTTGACCCTTTTTTCTTAGCATGGAGGGCACTCTGGACAGTCTGCTGGGTTGTGGGCAAAATCCTTACACAGAGTGTAAAAGGGGAGAAGGATGGGGTGGGGGTGTTGATTGTCCCAGGGCATTGCAAGTGGCAGCACAAGGAAGAATCCAACAGTGAAGGGAATGAACAAGGCAGCAGGTGGGGATGTGCAGTGGCAGGAAGAGCAAACCTCAATGCCCTATCATCCCAATTGTTGGTTGTGAAAGGGCAGTTCACAGGCTGTGTCTTCTTCATGGGGCAGGGAGTCTTGTGTTGAGGCCAATGTGGCACAAGGCCCGACCTTGCTCATGGCACTCTGTGGAACAGTTGTAACATGGGGTTGGGCATAAGGGTAATAACAACATGTGGTTTAAAATGGCAGAGACTTGTGCTTGACTTTGGATGGGCTCTCTGACTCTCACAAAACATTCTGCCATACCCCTCTCCCTACCCCTTCTGGTGCCTACCATCATATCATACTCATCTTATGACCAAAATGACAATCCCCATTCTCTTGAAAATAAATGACAAGTCAGCGCACCAGTGGCCCATGTGCCACATTCTATCTCACACCACACCTCTTGAGCAGGGGCAGGCCACATGGCACTCTACCCTCTTCACCACAAACGCAGAGAATTTGTGCCATGACAGGTTGTGCAGACTGTTCAACCCACATGAACCCCATGATTGCCTGTCGCTTCCACCCCTATGCTATTGTCTGAACTCTTCCTTTGCTGTAACCACCCTCATCTCCCAGTGCCAACATATATTTGGTGCTTTGGGGACTCAAATTCAAATTGATGTGGCAAATCAATATCGCGCAAACTAAAACCCGACCTGCAATCACCAATTTGCACACTCAAGTATCTCCAAAAGTATTCATGGTATGAAATCAACTCTGCAGCAGCGAATTGTTGAATAAATAATATTTGCGGCCAAGGTTTGCATGATGGATCTGTGTGGATTCAGTGTATGGCTGTCCCGGTGCAGTGTCTCTCCCTTCCATGGACACAATGAATTTTGCACAATATTTAAGAGTATGGAGACCTTTTCATAGCTGGTTAGGGATCTTACCCCAAACTATGTGACTACTACCTAGCATTGATCAACACGACATTGGTTTCTAGGCACTATGGTGGTTATGATGAGTGCAACATGCAATGCAGACTCTGTGTGTTCGCTTCTCGCTGTCCCACAAGGTGAATGTATTGCTGACTGGTCAGACATGCTTTCCACCACTGAAAAAGTCATCAGATTTTCTGTGAAATACCATAGAACATCAGTTTCTGCCATTGAACGGCCACAGCTGAGGATTAGCACTGTCATGCGCAATGATTACACTTTTTGCTCATTTGAGCTCCTGTGGGATTTGACCATTTCTGATGCTGTCAATTATTTACTGACCATCAGTTTTGCATCTGTCCACATGGATTGATGCTGGACACTGATTTTAGTTGAATTCCACAGAGCTAATACCACCACTGTAATTTTGTTTGGAAATATTCCATTACGTTCCTTGCATGCTATTGCTTGATGGACATTTTTGGAGGTGGGGAGTCATAAACAGCAAGACAATATATATTTACATAACAATCTGCTGACAGCAGTACGACAACGGAACCATAAGAAAGGCCCTGTGCAAGTATCCCTTAAGACTCTGAAGCTTCTGCCTGACAAAAATGATCATTTATGGTTGTTGTGCATGCGCAAGAGCTTGGTGTGGGTGGCCAAGAGAAATACCTGACATGAGCCAGCTGTGGGCCACATTTCAGAGTAATATGTGGGCAGGGGTGCACAGCAACCGCTTGTTTTGGCATAGGAGTTTCTGCTGACCTATAGTTCAATACTGTTTGTTGTTCTTAGTACTGAGGGTGCATCACAATATGGATTGGCACTGAGAGTTAGGTGTTGTGGCACATCAAATACCTAGCAAACACATGCAAATACTGTGATTTTTCAAATAAACTGGCAACAGTGCATGCAATGATCCAACTCCACTGACAGCAAACTTTGCTGATGGCTTGGTCCAGGCATGATGCTGACAGGGGGACACAGCTGCCTTGTTTTGTGGAGTGCAATACTCTTTGCTGTAATTCCCTGCACTCTGGAACAAGGTAGGGCATGGCAAACTGCAAAGCAATGCAATCTGCACTAAATGCATAGTCCATTTGCTGCTCATCAACAAACTTACAATGTAGGAAAGCATGATTTTCTACCATCACTTTCTGTCAATGATGCTGTGCAACAAGACAACCACATCCACAGATCAGCTGGGCTTGCTGCTTTTCGTGGCATCATCCCAGGGTCAATGGTCAGCTGTGCCTAAACCTAGGCACTGATGTTTTGGGGCCTATGCACTCAGCTCGAACAAGGCAGTAATCCGGTTCTGTTGCTTGGGGTCGTAAACCACTTATATCCATGATGCTTTGTACAAAATTTGCCTATGTTTGCTGGATAATAATGTTGTGGAACATTTGCTTTCAACGAATGCGCCCATTTGCCCATGTACATGCAGATTTGCGGAATGTGTTGCCACTTGTTGCAAAATATGCACGAATGTATACATTTCGCAAAAATCACAGAAATCAATGCACTGCACATACATTTGGAACTGACCTACCAAAGTATGGAGATATGTGCAGCAAATTACAGAAAGCTGTTAATTGATGTGGAAGTCTAGTAAAATCGATAAATAGTACCCACTTTGGGAATAAATGAGCACGTTTAAAAAAGCCAATTTTCAACAGCGACACAATGTCAAATGTCAGAAGAAAAAAGCAAGCCCAGAAACCTAGGAATCTTCATCATTTATTCATTATACTGTCATTTAGTTCATTTTGATGGACTTCAAATGCGGTGCTTTTGGCCAGGAATCGCCGGTTCAGGTAACATACCACCCCATACATGCAGCTCAATCAGGCCTGTAACTTCAGGACTGCCATTTCCGTCCTCAGCCTGTGTGGCAATGGAAATCTACTCATCTGGTATCGTGGGTTGATGCAAAGAGGCCCAATTCTGAGAGTCCATTTTTGGCATTTGCAGCAGAGGCCTTGAGAATTTCGACATTCTGCCCAATTATTGTGCACTCAAAATACTGCCATCTGAGCAGTACATATCTATTACTTTCCCAAATTTTGAGCATTTGACGAGTTTGTATGCAATGTTGTGAACAAACGTTTGAGGAGAAACAACATGTGACAACACAAGTTTGGTCTCTCAAACAAACTCATCTGTTGGATGCCAGACAGAGGGCGTATGTGTTTTATTGATACTTTCCCAAGTAGACTGAGTTCTGTCACTGATGGTATGACCTTATCATATTGTCATCCAGCTTCAATGGCTATGCATTCATGCATAGCTTATGTATATCATGGTTGTATTCGTATTGCCAGGCCTGCATATGTATTACTTTGCATGCGTCCATGCATTCCAGCTGTTGGCAGTGTCAATTCTTGATACAGGAATCTTGAGTGCATTCTCTTGTTGCAAAGGCGGTGGCAATGAACCTACATGCAGATCAGTCAGAAATGAGACGGCTTCCCGAGAGACCATCCTTGTGACTGAAAAGGCCCTGGAAATAACTGGCAATGATGTGCAGTTCTTTGTGGACTGTGCACATCCTAATGACATCATTCTCTTCAAGCTGCAACATGCAGAGCCCCCCTCTTCCATCAATATCACCAAACCTCTGATCCTGGAAGGTGCCGATGGATATGGGGTGCAATTTGCATGCCCTGATGAAGGGACAGTCTTCAACATCCAGTGAGTCATGATTTTGCTCTTGCAGAATATATTCAGCCAAGTTTAGCCGAAGTACATGTGCTTAGACAAAGTCATGGAATCCAAATTTGACGGCAATCACTACAGATGAAATCCATTGACAGATTGCATTGGTAAAAATATACTTCCTCTGTCCCAAGTGAGACAATTTGGAATAGTCAATTTGCCACATGACTGAAAGTGAGATTTGCACAACGTGTTAGATCTGGAAGATCAGGTCTCAAAAACTTCTTGGCCACCTCTTTCTATGACCAAATGTGGTCATTCAGTCGTTTTCAGATCTACAAACAAGAGATGTTTCACGGCGTTCTGCAGTTTACTTAACACATCTTTGTCATTGCTCCTGCATGCATAGCATTGCTTCTGCATTGGCCAGACTGCAGCCTCAGAACTGCTACTGCTACATTGTCATTGAGTGGTGCTTGCATCCTAATCCTCCCATGCATTGGGTTTGGCAGAATAGGCCTACCCAGAGACAAATTTTGGTGGGTCAGACAAACAGTGAGAATTTGCATTTCTCCAAAGTAGTGGTGATGTTTCAAAACACTGACATTTGCAGAACATGTATCCATTCTCTATGACAACTTACTAGCATTCACAAAACTCATATGTATTGTTGTGATCTGAATTTGGATATAAATTATGCAACACTTGATGCAAAAGTTGCATTACAAACAAGTTGTTTCATTTTTCTGGGGACTGAGGAGATACATAAACATGCATTGAGCATCTGGCCTGTCGAACACTGCAAATGTAAGTGCACCTCTTGGAAACGTTTTGAATGCTGCACCCTACCAAATTGCTGTCATATTTTAGAGGCAACAAGAGAAATTATGGTAAAGTTTTATTGAAAATTTCCTTGGAATCCATTTTTTTGCATTGGTTTCATATGCGTCAGAGGTCAGATGCATTGAAGTAATGCAAATTTGTTTTAAGTTGCATCCTACATCAGCACGCACGCGCGCACACACATACACACACAAAATGGAGCTGCAGCTCTTTGAAATAGGAGAGTTTCCTGTTTTGGGGACATAGCATTTCCTGTTTTGGAGACTTAATGTGCACAGTGCTCCAAAATTAACGCGGCGGTATTTAAAATACTCGGCCGTCAATCAAGCCAGGCCTGCTCACAGTACAGCCCAAAGCACGGCGGCAGCCCGCAACGCATCGACAGGGCCACTGCCACGCTGGCGTTCAAACACGCCCTTCTCGCGCAGCCGCAAGCCTCGCAACGCCGGCTGTGCACCCCTTGGACGAAGAGTAAAAATCCGACACGGGCGATTGGCGCTCTTGCCCTTGGCGCCCCGTGAGGTTTGCCGGCAAGCACAGTGAAGCGGGCGTTGGGACGGGAGCCAGGCGACCTGAGGTCGCAAACGCGGCCAAGTCAAGGTGAAAGCCAACAACCAATGACAAACCATGCGTGAACGCACTGAAAGCTTTGAGGTGGGGGCTGAAACGCAAGCAACAAAGGGCCTTTCGCAACCATGGCACAGGGCGGAGTGGCGCGACAAGGCAGAATGGCAGAGTGTGGCGCAGTGCAGCGTGCGGATCTCCTGCCTAAGTGCTGGGAGGTGCCATTTTGCCCACCGCGGATCTTGCCATCCCCGCCGCCCGCGTCTGCCACTCCAGGCGCTCAAGCAGGTGGGCACGATAGGGCGCGTGTGGCGATGCAAGGTGAAAGAGCAGTGGTAGGCGTGGGTGCCGACATCCCACAACAGCGCGCGATACTTGCCGCTGGGCATGAAAAGCACAAAGGCAAAAACGCGGCAGGCCTTAAACTGGGGCCACTGCTCCCTCGTAGACCACTGAAAGCGCGCCCACACCAGCCTGTGGCGGAAGGCAAGCTCGCCGGCTTTGCGGGCCACTAGAAGATCGCCCACTAGACGCTGCAGCGCGGTTGTGATTTGGCCGGCCAGGGGAACAAGGCAGTGTGGTGCGTCAGCAGGCCCGTCTGAGTCCACTATGCGATCTGTCAAAGGCGATTGGGGCGCCGCGTTATGGCTAGTGCTGTGCCTGCTGACGACCGGTCCCTCCTGGTGGCTGCCGACTTCGTGCAAGCGCCTTGCTGCCCTCCCCTCTTGCCGGCCCCGTGCAGAAGCCCTGTTACGCTATAGCAAACTCACCCGCCATTCTGATGGAAAGATGCTTTCCCCTTCCAGCCCCCACCCCCCCTCCAATCCACCCCCACCTTCCCACCCCAATTCAACCGTTTTGTTGTGTGAGGCGTGAAGTTTTTGACGCGGACATCGACTTCACGCTGACTTGAAAGGAATGCGTAAAAGGATGTTTCTGGTTTTCGGTTGGCCCGCCCTCACCACGCACTCGTCAATCCCCCTCCCCCACCCCCACTCATTTCAAGGGTTTTGTTGTGCCGAAGCGCCGGCCAGCGTTTGCCCCGTGCGTTTCCTGTCGTGTTTCTGCGTGCCTTGTGGCAAAGGCCCATCACGTGTGAACGGCCACTACGATCTACCACCGCACTGGCCCAGCCATGGTGTCCAAAGCTTCCCTGCCCATCTGCCACTCAGTCGCCCACAACACTGGGCCATAGTCTCTGATTGCAATCACAAACTCAATTGAGTGGCGACTCAGCAGCGATTCAGGTGCCAAACTTGGCGAGCACAACGAGCGATCCCCACAACCGGGCCTGGCTGCGGCGATCGCCTGCTATGGCGCCCGCCAATTGGCAGTCAATCTCCAGTCAATAGTAGGGCAGCCAAGGCGCCGGCTTCCAGCGCTTTGGCTGCCCCGCTTTGCGCCTCGCCCAGGCCCCTCCCTGTGCCAAAGCTATTTGCAAACGCCCTCCTGCACGCTCATTCCTGCGCGCTCCTCGGCATGCAACAGACCAGTATGGATGAAAAATATGATCTTGAGGAAAAAAAGCATGGTGAACGGACGACACACAATAAATGCTGACGTGCAATGGACAACAGCTGATATCATCATCCCAAAAACAAACCGAAAAATCACATACAGAATTAAATCTGTCAATGATAATGGAAAACATAATGCAGCTTTTGCGGGGACACTAATACTGTGTGCCCGTGTGTGGAGGTAAAAGACGAGGTTTCCAAATCCACTTACATATTATTAACAGGCAACAATCCTGTTCCCTCTCTCTCTTCTTATCAATCCGTAGATATTTAAAGCTACTTTAAAAAAACGGTGCTAAAACACTATACCTTGCAAGCCATGAAAGGAAAGTATTCCAAAAGCCAACTGCACGGGCCCCAAGAAGTTGTCCCATCGATTTGGTTCGTGGCATTTACTGATGGCACTCGGCTTCGCATCACGAGAGTCCACATCACTAATTAAATAACCCTAACCTTGCCCTCATCGCCGCACCGCAATCGGTGCATAGATGGGCACATCAATTGGCGCACTGATGGATGCACAGATTCGTATAACAGTCATTGCATTCAATGCTATACTAGTTGATGCACGAGCTCACCCAATGATTGGACAGCATTTCATGCACAAATTGCTTCCTTCAACTTGGTCTTAAAAGATCAAGTTAAAGTGCCTGCAATTCATTGCCATTGAACATGCTCAAATCATTGTGAAACGCCTTTTAGTTCAACTATCACTCAAGGCGTCCTAACCATCTCTATTTCCGCCCTAACACATCACACATATGCATTGCATCGTATGCCTAAAAGGACCATATGGTAGTACACTCCCAACCACGTGACGTTGCACCGGGTTAATCACAGGACAGCGCGTGCGCAGTGCACGCGGGTCCAGCCTTATAAAATTTCCAGCATACTTCACTAATGCTTGCACTTTCCCTTCCACAGGTCACAAGGCGTGACATTGCATGGGATGGCACTATCCAACTGCCAGTTGTCGGACAGTGACCCATTGGTGGTGATTTCAAATTGCTCTTCTCAAGAGCTGCCTGTCAGACTGAGCGAACTGCAATTCAGAGGCAACACAAACGTCAATGGAACAGCTGCCATCAGGATATCATCAGGGTGTCTGCTGCAATTGGAAGATTGTCTGTTTCAAGGAAATGCAGGCGGCACTGGAACTGTTTTGAACATTGGAAGTGATGCAAAGGTGCTGATCAATGAAACAATATTCAGAGACAACAGGGCATCTTCCAGAGGCGGGGTTGTCTTCTTGCATGATGCAGATCTGAATATAACTGACAGTAAGTTTGAAAGGAATCTGGCTGATGCAGCTGGTGGGGCCATTTTTGCAGAGGTAGGAATTGGACTGATGTTGTGCATTAATGCATAATTTCACATACTGTGTGGAGGCATGGGCATGTTAAGGTGCATATACCATATAATGTTTTTCCTGGTTTATGCGGATGGCTATAACACAAAGTTTGTGTAGCATTTGTACTGAAATCCCCTTGGTCTTCACGCCCGTCATCGCCTACCAGGTGCATGGGCTGCGTTTTTTCATCTTGTGACAAATGTAATCCATGGATTTTGATGATTGCGTGGCATGTAGTGAATTCAAGTGCAGACATCAGATCTTGTTGGCCATACAGCATTGTTTCTGATAATAACATCGTTTAGATAAATTGCAAGGGATAGTTGAAATTCAAACTCATGTACCACTACTCCTTGTGTATCAGTTGAGATCTTTCGAATTTCAGTACATTTTGAATTTTCAAAAATGCATGTTTTTTCCCTAAAATAAATTCTCTCTTTTGCAAAGATGAATTTTAATGCACCTGTTTGATGTGACCTCTTTCTTGTTTCAGTCGCCGAGCACATCCATATTAATTCCGAAGCTGTTATTGGAACATTGAAAATACATGTTTGCCAACATGCATGTGGCATTTAGAAGCATGTAATGCAGCACGATGGTGATAAGGAGGTCACACACGCAGCTCTTGCAAATAACTGAGCACTGGCTTGGTGATTTGTCGTGAGACTGGCTGTGCAGATTTCCAAAACACCTAAGTGGAACATGTGTGATGATTCAAAGAGCTTATAGTGTAAAGTGCGAAAATCTTGGATGCAATTGTGTAGATATTGTATCTTTTAGAGCGATCTGGTTCCTCTGTCAACGTGTTGCTCGTTTGTGGACCACACTTCCCACTCACATGTCCAGCATCTGGAAATCAAATGCGCTTCACCAAACCAATTTGAGATTGTACACGGCATTGTGTGCATTATGTGGCATCATTTCACTATCATGTGGTGTTGTACCAAAGTTAGTCAGCAAGGGTTGATGGATCGTGTGTGCAAATTTTGAGCAGAAAAATGCACGATTTGGGATGGACAGTTGCGTCTTCACACAAAACCACGCCACCAATGGAAGCGCCATCTATGCAGAGGCAAGTCATTTTGAGCCATGACAGTTGACCATTTGGACTGACTAGAAGGGTTCTAAAACACTCTGAAAAGGGAAAATACATGTAAAGAAATGTGCTGAATAGAGGAAATCATATTCTAAAGTGGCAAACTAGCTAAACAGAGTGTTGGTTCTCAGACCAACATGTGCCATTCTCAATTCTCATGAGTCATGCCACATAAGCAAAGCAAACATGTGGTACACGACTTCTCGGAAAACTTGTGTCTAAATATACCCATGACTAGTCAAAATATACCCATGACTCAATGAACGTGGGTCTGGAAGGACTTTGAAGCCCACTAGTGCAGTGTATGTCAAATAATCACTGCTGCCATCATCTAACAAAAATTGGCAACAATGCAGTGCTGAACAAAAGCACACACTCAAACTTATTGTAATTCGATGTTCACAGAAGTAGTCTGTGGATGAAGCATCATGCAATTGTGCATCCAGCAGTGGATGATACATTGCAACATCATGCCAAAGGAGCATTGCACTAGGGAGGGTTCTGTAATTCTTTCGAAAGAATGTTAGTTTCCATCGTCCCAACAGCACTACTGCAATCAAGCTGAGCATTTGCAGCATAAAACATATTTCATTAATGAACATTTATGTGCATAAATGTTTGTGCATTTTTGTGCATAAACAGCCGTAGAATGAATGAAATTAAGCTCTGTGTACGCAAAGACAGCACATAAGAATTAGGGAGCCGGGGAGTAGCAGACAGAAGCGCCAAGGTATGGATACAATAACGTTTTGCATAGTTACGTAGTTGCCTTTACTGAAGACAAGGTGTGCGCTGTGTTGTTGGTGCTGGAGAGAGTGAACGATGGGGTTGCCAATGGGGATATCTTAATGTAATATGGTCCTGTCAACTATTTGGCAATGTGCATAAAATACGTTTTCTCTATTTGTGCATTTTTTGTGCAAAAAAATGAACATGAACATTGCTGAGCCAAGCTTATGAAAAAACGGCCAAAATTTGGTTTACAAAGGGCGCTGAAAACTGTGTACCTGGCCAAAAAAAGATGCCAGGGAAAGGTTGGCAGCATAGTACCAATATCACTGAAACTTGAACCAAAATGGCAGAGATGCCAGCTGTCAAGCTTAGATACAAAACCCATAAAAAGGCTTGGCCATGAGCCAAGATGGCTGAGCAATTAGCCAAGGGGGCAGTGGCTACCCCTCAGCATGCCAAAGAGAGTCTACCACTACTGCCTAAGCCAAATGGCAGAAACATTAACCAAGGAGGCAGCCACATTCCCACAACAGGCCAAAATGGGATTGCCACCCATCTGTCCAATTGAAGCAAAATCAACAACAGGGAAAGAGCTGGCAGCTGCGGATCCTTTTGTTTTTGTTTGATCCATGTTAGGTCATGCTTCAGCCTCTCTGACTGCTATTGTATGCTCATCCTGGGAGTTTTGGGTAACCCAGGGACCATTTTACATGCCTTTCATTTGTTTCAGCTTGTGCCTGAGCCAATTTAGCAGGGCAAGCCATGCCCATATCCTTCTGTGCTATCTTCCTTGCAATTCCCACCACTGCTCGTGCCAACCTGTTCATGACAGTCCAGTTTCAGCAAGGTAGGTGCACCCAGCACCCTCAACTCCCATTCTTTGACTATGTGGAAGCTGCTGTGCACACCCCATCAGCACCAATTGGCCATGTTGACTCAAGCTAGTGTCAATTCCTTTTCAGCTCACCACCAAAGTGGGCGCAGCTTCCAGTTTGGCAGCCGGGTTTGGCTCAGCACCACCCACTGCCCCTGCTTTGGCCGCTTTGGAGATTCCAGCTTGAGCTCGTGCCATTGGGTTTGAAGCTCGGTGCTAATACAGGATGGCAACCAATTTCAACAACATAGGAGATGTCAAGCATCCCCATTTTGCCACTGTTTTGTTCAGTTTGGCTTCAGCCTGGGCTACATTTTGCTGAAGTTTAGTACGAAAATGGGGATGGCAATCCAACTTCAGCCATTTTGGTGATAGCTTCCTGTATTTCTTCTAGAGCTTGATGCCAAAATGTGCATGGCTGCCCATTTTTTTAGCAATGCAAGGAATGTCCAATACCACTGCCATGGCACACACACCAACCCCACACCCCACCCCACTCACAGAGCTCTGTTTTGACCACATAAGGTTGAGTTTCAGCCAATTAGCTGAAGCTCAGGGCCAACTGCAATGACAGTCTCATTTCAGCAATGCAGGAGATGCCCAGCAAAAACCCATTGCCCCCATTTTGACCATTTTGACTCTAGCTTCAAAAGCCTTGGCTGATGCTTGGTGCCAACAAATATTGACAGAAACCTTATTTTGGCAAGGGAGATGCACCCAGTACCCCATGTCAATTATGTTTTGACGTTTTGAATCAAGCTTCTGCCATTTCAGCTGAAACTTAATGCCCAATGTGGTCCTGTCTGCCCCATTTTCACATGGCAAGGGAACCCTCTTTGTCAGTGTTCCATCAAGCCCTTGTCTATTGTGGGTCTTCAATGCATTTGGCTGCTTTGGACATCCATTCTGACTTTTTCTACCATTTTCATTATTTTGACCATTTTGACTATTCTGGAATTTGGGCCATTCTAACACCATGGAAAGGGAATGATATGGATCTGGAGGTGTGGCTTTGCAATCCATTGCATGACAACCATGGGGAATGGTCTTTCCAATACCAATTGGATCTCTTTCATATTCTGTGATGCAATAGTGTTTGCCATGAGGCAGGGCAAGTGCATCACCCCAGTCAATCTTTAATATAAGTGCAAAGCACGAGGCTAGCATTTCAGAGAGATAGCTACTGGACCATTCTGTTAGGATTTGATGGGAAAATGTGGGACCACAATCATGCTTGTGGCCATTGCTTGCCAGATTTACAAGTAATGAGTTGTGCTTGAATCCACTCAGGCGTGGCTTGTTCAAAGATTTTGTTACTGTGGTTTGTAAGAACCATTTCATGCGCAGAACAATATGTAAGATGCAAAGTGGCACGTTGCCTGGATTGCAATGAATGTTTGCCAAGCCCAGATGCTGCTGAGGAGGTGCAGTTTTGCCATCTATGATATATCAACCACAGGCACTGGCCACCATGATAACCACAACCGTGATGCATTTCATTCTTCTACTCTGACCATCTTCTGCTCTTACATGGCATTTTCAGCGGAACGTCAGCATCAACTTCGCCAGCTGCACCTTTGCAAACAGCAGCGCTGAGCATAGAGGAGGAGCAATGTTTCTTGTGGTACGCATGCCATGTAATTGCATGTCTTTCTTTTGAATGCGGTGCACTAATGTTGGCGCATGCAGGTGGGTGAGTGTGCACGATCTTGTGTCTCTGTGCAAAGTAGAAAATTGTAGGCCTGAAAGGCGCCAAGGAGAAATGGTTGGGATCTGTAAGTAGGAAAGATACCGTGGATGTTGCCATGCATGCATGGCAATGTATTTCTGCAGTCGTCATTGAGACATGGTTGACGGCAATACTGTCTCCAACAAATCGTTTGGCAATGGAAAATTATTTCAGCACTTCCATGAACAGCACGGGAGAGCAGTGCACAATGTTGAAATTGTTGCCATTGCAGTAGGCTAGCGAGGAGGCGATCACGTCTATGACAGCCTGTGGATTCAGTTGTCAGAATGGCATGAGTGTGATGCAGGTGCCAACCACTGACAAGGCTCTGTGTCAGACATGTCATCACCCCACCTCAAAAAATCCCAACGACCTGTAGTACTTTAAACATGAGAACAGCAACAAGTACAAGGTGGATTTTGGGAAGCGACCTTTCTTTGTAGGGCGTTTGTGGCATGAGCTGATTTTCCATGCCAAATGTGGAAGTGCATGTGTTTGTCGCCTAGAATCGTGGTTCAATCTTGGCACTGGGTAGAATCCCATTTGGATGCCAAGCGGTTGTGTCACAGTCATGGTAATTATGGTGATGGCATGGAAGCAACCGCAATGACAACAATTTCTATGGAAATGTTATCAGAGTTGGCATCAGCAGAAAGATGTTGAGTACGGGCGGAAAATATAAGGCTAGCATTTTGCAACGAAGTACCACTGCACCATTCTGTTAGGATTTGATGGGAAACTGTGGGACCACAAGCACGCTTGTGGCCACTGCTTGTCAGCTTTCCAAGTAATGAGTTGTGCTTGAATCCACTCAGGCGTGGCCTGTTAAAAGATTTTGTTACTGTGGTTTGTAAGAACCATTTCATGTGCAGAACAATATGTAAGAGGCAAAGTGGCACGCTGCCTGGGACTGCAATGAATGTTTGCCAAACCCAGATGCTGCTGAGGAGGTGCAGTTTTGCCATCTATAGTATATCAACCACAGACACCGGCCACAGTGATAACCAAAATTGTGCTGCATTTCATTCTTCTACTCTGAACATCTTGTGCTGTTCCATTGCATTTTGCAGGAGAACATCAGCAGCAACTTCACCAGCTGCACCTTTGCAAACAACAGCGCTGGGAATATAGGAGGAGCAATCTTTCTTTTGGTATGCATGCCATGTAATTGCATATTTACTTTTGAATGTGGTACGCTAATGTTGGTGCATGCAAGCGGGTGAGTGTGCATTACCTTGGGTCTCTGTGCAAAGTGGAAAAATCGTAGGCCTGAAATGCGCCAAGGAAAAATGGTTGGGATCTGTGAGTGAGGAAAAGTACTAGATATGGTCGTCATGCATGCATGGCAATGCATTGGTGCAGTCGTCACTGAGACATGGTTGGCAGCAATACTGTCTCCTATAGGTCGTTTGACAATGGAGAATTATTTCAGCACTTCCGTGAAGAGCATGGGAGAGCAGCACGTAAAGTTAATATTGTTACCATTGTAGTAGGCTAGCAAAGAGCTAATTGCGTTCTCGATAGCCTATGTATTCAGTTGTCAGAATGGCATGAGTGTGATGCAGATGCAAGCCACTGACAACGCTTTGTGTCAAATATGTCAGTGCCCCACCAGAAAAATCCCAACCACCTGTAGTATTCTAAACATGAGTACAGCAACAAATACGAGGTGGATGCTTGAAGCCACATTTCTTTGTTGGGGATTGATGGGATGAGCTGATTTTCAATGCCAAATGCGGGCATGCATGTATTTGTTGCCTAGAATCATGGTCCAATCTTTGCACTCGACAGAGTCCCATTTGGATGCCAAGCGGTTTTTTCACAGTGATGCTAATGATAGTGATGGTATGGAAGCAACCAAAATGCCAACAATTGCAATGGAAATGCAATCAGAGTTGGCATCAGCAGAATCGATTTTGGGCATGGGCGAAAATACAAGGCTGGAATTTGCAATGAGGTACCACTGCACCATTCTGTTAGGAGTTGATGGGAAACAGTGGGTCCCCAAGCACGCTTGTGACCATTGCTTGCCAGCTTTCCAAATTATGAGTCCTGCATGACTCTGCTCAGATGTGTCCTTTTCAAAAATATTGTCGCCGTGGTTTGTAAGAACCACTTGATGTGCAGA
The DNA here is from genome assembly GCA_905146915.1 of Ostreobium quekettii. Classification (NCBI taxonomy): domain Eukaryota; kingdom Viridiplantae; phylum Chlorophyta; class Ulvophyceae; order Bryopsidales; family Ostreobiaceae; genus Ostreobium; species Ostreobium quekettii. The sequence goes on along the minus strand of CAJHUC010001429.1, from coordinate 106,350 downwards.
ACAGTATGTAGGAGGCAAAGTGGCACATTGCTTGGGATTGCAATAAATGTTTGCCGAACCCAAATTCTGAAAAGGAAGTGCAGTTTGGCCATCTATAGTATATCAACCACAGGCACTGGCCACAGTGATAACCAAAACTGTGCTGCATTTTATTCTTCTCCTCTGAACATCTTCTGCTCTTCCATTGCATTTTGCAGGAGAACATCGGCAGCAACTTTACCAGCTGCACCTTTGCAAATAACAGTGCTGGGTTTGGAGGAGGAGCAATGTATCTTTTGGTATGCATGCCATGTAATTGCATGTTTCCTTTTGAATGCGGTGTGCTAATGTTGGCACATGCAAGTGGGTGAGTGTGCATTACCTTCGGTCTCTATGCAGAGTAGAAAAATCGTAGGCCTGAAAGGCGCCAAGGAAAAATGGTTGGGATCTGGGTGGAGGGGAAATGCCACAGATGATCGTCATGCATGCACTGCATTTCTGCAGTCGTCACTGAGACATGGTTGGTGGCAATACTGTCTCCAACAAATCATTTGACAATGAAGAATTATTTCAGCACTCCCATGAAGAGCATGTGGGATCAGCACATAATGTCAATATTGCAACCATTGCAGTGGGCTAGCAGGGAGCTAGTCGCATCTATGATAGCCCGCGGGTTAGGTTGTCAGGATAGCATGAGTGTGATGCAGATGCAAGCCGCTGACATTGCTTTGTGTCATATATATCAACACCCCGCCACAAAAATGCCAACAACCTGTAGTACTTTAAGCATGAGGACAGCAACAAGTGCGAGGTGGATGTTTGAAGTGACATTTCTTTGTTGGGTGTTCATGGCATGAGCTGATTTTCCATGCCGACTGTGGACATGCATGTGTTTGTTGCCTAGAATTGTGGTCCAGTCTTGGCTCAGGGCAGAGTCCCATTTGGATGCCGGGCGGTTGTTTCACAGTGACGGTAATGGTATGGAAGCAACCACAATGACAACAATTGCAATGGAAATGTTATCAGAGCTGGCATCAGCACAAAAGATGTCGAATATGGGCAGAAATGTAAGGCTGGCATTTGCAGTGAAGTGCCACTGCACCATTCTGTTAAAAGTTGATGGGAAACTGTAAGACCCCAAGTACGCTTGTGGCCATTGCTCACCAGGTTTCCAAATTATGAGCTGTGCATGACTCCACTCAGACATGTCATGTTCAAAATTTTATTACCGTGGTTTGTAAGAACAAGTTGACATGCAGAATAATATGTAGAAGGCAAAGGGGCACATTGCTTAGGATTGCAATGAATGTTTGCCAAACCCAAATGCTGATCACGAGGTGCAGTTTGGCAATCTATGGTGTATCAACCACAGGCACCGGCCACAGTGATAACCAAAACCGTACTGCATGTCATTCTTCTACTCTGACCATCTTCTGCTTTTCCGTTGCATTTTGCAGGAGAACCTCAGCAGCAGCTTTACCAGCTGCGCCTTTGTAAACAACAGCGCTGCGGCTGGAGGAGGAGCAATGTTTCTTCTGGTATGCATGCCATGTAATTGCACGTTTACTTTCGAATGTAGGGCACTAATGTTGGCGTATGCAGGTGGCTGAGTGTGGACAATCTTGGGTCTCTGTGCAAAGTAAACGTCGTAGACCTGAAAGGCGCCAAGGAGAACTGGTTGGGATCAGCGAGTAGGGAAAGGCACCACGGATGGTCACCATGCATGCATGACAATGCATTGCTGCAGTCGTCACTGAGACATGGTTGGCGGCAGTACTGTCTCCAACAGGTCGTTTGATAATGGAGAATTTTTCAGCACTTGCATGAAGAGCATGGGAGAGCAGCACACAATGTCAATGTTGTTACAATTGCAGTAGGCTGGCAAGGAGGTGGTCGCGTTTACGATAGCCTGTGGATTCAGTTGCCAGAATGGCATGAGTGTGATGCAGATGCAAGCACTGACAACCCTTTGTGTCAAATATGTCGATACCCCACCACAAAAAAACCCACAACCTGTACTACTTTAAACACAAGAACAGGAAAAAGTACGAGGCTGATGTTGGAAGTGACTTTTCTTTGTTGAGCACTGATGGCATGAGCTGTTTTCCATTCCAAATGTGGACATGCATGTGTTTGCTGCCTAGAATTGTGGTCCAATCTTTGCACAGGGCAGAGTCCCATTTGGACGCCAAGCGGTTGTTTCGCAGTGATGGAAAGATGGTGATGGTATGGAGGCAATCACAATGACAACAATTGCAAAGGAAATGTATTCAGAGTTGGCATCAACAGAATAGATGTTGAGCGTTGGCAGAAAATGCAAGGCTGGCATTTGCAATGATGTACCACTGCACCATTCGATTAGGAGTTGATGGGAAACTGTGGGACTCCAAGCACGCTTGTGGCCATTGCTCACCAGCTTTCCAAATGAGTTGTGCTTGGTTCTACTCACTCATATCCTGTTCAATTGTTTTGTTACTGTGGCTTGCATGAGCCACTTGATGTGCAGAACAATATGTAGGAGGCAAAGTAGCACATTGCTTGGGATTGCAATGAGTGTTTGCCAAGTCCAAATGCTGCTGAGGAGGTGCAGTTTTGCCATCTATAGTATATCAACCACAGTCATTGGCCACGGTGATAACCGAAACTGGGCTGCATTTCATTCTTTTACTTTGAATAACTTGTGCTCTTCCACTGCATTTTGCAGGAGAACATCAGCAGCAACTTTACCAGCTGCATCTTTGCAGACAACATTGGGAATAGAGGAGGAGCAATCTATCTTGCGGTACGCATGCCATGTAATTGCATGTTTCCTTTTGAATGTGGCGCACTAATGTTGGCGAATGCAGGTGGGTGAGTGTGCATGACCTTGGGTCTCTGTGCAAAGTGGAAAAATGGTAGGCCTGAAAGGCACCAAGGAGTAATGGTTGGGATCTGTGAGTAGGGAAAGATACCACGGATGGTCGTCATGCATGCATGGCAATGCATTTCTGTAGCCATCACCAAGACATGGTCAGTGGCAATACTGTCCCCAGCAGATCGTTTGATATGGGAGAGTTATTTCAGCACTTCCATGAAGAGAATGGGAGAGCAGCACATAATGTCAATATCGTTACCATTGCAGTAAGTTAGCAAGGAGCTGGTTGCATCTATGATAGCCTGCAGATTCAGTCGCCAGAAAGGCACGAGTGCAATGCAGATGCCAGCCACTGATAATGCTTTGTGCCAAACATGTCAACACCCCACCACAAGAATTCCCAACAACCTGTAGTATTTTAAACACGAGAACAGCAACAAGTAAGAGGTGGATGTTAGAAGTGACCTTTCTTTGTTGGGCATTGATGGCATGAGCTGATTTTCCATGTTAAATGCATGCGTTTGTCGTCTAGAATCGTGGTTCAATCTTGGCACTGAGCAGAGTCCCATTTGGATGCCAAGCGGATGTTTCACAGTGGCAGTAATGATGGCGGTGGTATGGAAGCAATCACAATGACAACAGTTGCAATGGAAATGTTATCAGAATTGGCATCAGCAGAATCAATGCTGAGTGTTGGCAGAAAATGCATGATGGCATTTGCAATGAGGTACCACTGCATCATTCTGTTAGGATTTGATGGAAAACTATGGAACCTCAAGCAAGCTTGTGGCCATTGCCTGCCAGCTTTCCAAATAATGAGTTCTGCTTGAATCCACTCAGACATGTCCTGTTCAAATTATGTGTTACTGTGGTTGTAAGAGCCATTTGGTGGGCAGAACAACATGTACAAAGTTGCACATTGATTGGGATTGTAATGAATTTTTTCCAATCCCAAATGCTGTCGAGGAAGTGCAGTTTGGCCTTCTCGAGTATATCCACCACAGGCACCACTCGTAGTGATAACCAAAACCGTGCTGTGTTTCATTCTTCTACTCTGAGCGCTTTCTTCTCTTTCATTGCATTTGGCAGGAGACTGTCAGCAGCAACTTTTTCAGCTGCACCTTTGCAAACAACAGCGACAAAATAGGATCAGGAGGAGGAGGAGGAGCAGTGTTTTCTTCGGTATGCATGCCATGTAATTGCATGTTTCCTTTTGAATGTGATGGGCTAATGCTAGCGCATACAAGTGTGTGAGTGTGCATGACCTTGGGTCTCTGTGCAAAGTAGAAAAATCGTAGGCCTGAAAGGTGCCAAGGAGAAATGGTTGGGATCTGTGAATAGGGAAAGATACCATGGATAGTCGTCATGCATGCATGGCAATGTATTGCTGCAGTCATCACTGGGACATGGTTGGTGGCAATACTGTCTCCAACAGATAGTTTGACAAAAGATAAAAATTTCAGCATTTCCATGAAGAGAATGGGAAAGTAGCACATAATGTCAACATTGTTACCATTGCACTAGGCTAGCAAAGAAGTAATTGTGCTTTTGATACCCTGTGGATTTATTTGCGAAAATGGTACGAATGTGATGCAGATGCAAGCCACTGGCAATGCTTTGCTCAAATATGTCAACACCCAACCACAAAAAACCCAACAACCTGTAGTACTTTAAACATGAGACACAAGTACGAGGTGGGTGTTTGAAGCAATCTTTCTTTGTTGGGCGTTCATGGCATGAGCTGATTTCCCTATTAAATGTGGACGTGCATGTGTTTGTTGACTATAATTGTGGTCCAATCTTGGTACTGGGCAGAGTCCCATTGGGATACCAAGCGGTTGTTTCACACTGGTGGTAATGATGGTGATGGTATGGAAGCAACCACAATGACAACAAGTGAAATGGAAATGTTATCAGAGTTGGCATCAGCAGAATAGATGTTGAGAGTTGGCAGAAAATGCAAGGCTGGCATTTACAACGAGGTACCACTGGACCATCCTGTTAGGATTCGATGGGAAACTATGGGACCCCAAGCATGCTTGTGGCCATTGCTTACCAGCTTTTCAAATAATGAGTTGTGTTTGATTCCACTCAGACATGCTCTGTTCAAAGATTTGGTTACTATTTGTAGGAGCCTCTTGATGTGCAGAAAAATATGTAGGAGGCAATTGCAAAGTGGCACATTGCTTTGAATTTGAACGAATGTTTGCTGAAGAGGTGTAGTCTTGCCATCTATAGTGTATCAACCACAGGCACCGGCCACCATGATGACCAAAACTGTGCTGCATTTCATTCTTCTACTCTGAATATCTTCTGCTCTTGTATTGCATTTTGCAGAAGAACAAAAGCAGCAACTTTACCAGCTGCACCTTTGCAAGCAACAGTGCTGAGAGTAGAGGAGGAGCAATGCTTCTTTTGGTATGCATGCCATGTAATTGCATGTTTCCTTTTGAATGCGGTGCGCTAATGTTGACGTATGCAAGTGGGTGAGTGTGCATGACCTTGGGTCTCTGTGCAAAGTAGAAAATAGTAGGCCTGAAAGGCTCCAAGGAGAAATGGTTGGGATCTGTGAGTGGGGAAAGATACCACAGATGGTCGCCATGCATGCATGGCAATGCATTGCTGCGGTCATCACTGAGACACGGTTGGTGGCAACACTGTCCCCAACAGATCGTTGGACAAAAGAGAAATATTTCAGCGCTTCCATGAAGAGAATGAGAAAGTGGCACATAATGTCAATATTGTTACCATTGTAGTGGACTGGCAAGGAAGTAATTGCGTTTTTGATAGCTTGTGGATTCAGTTGCAAAATGGCATGAATGTGATGCAGATACAAGCACTGACAACGCTTTGTGTCAAGTATGTCAACACCCCACCAGAAAAAAAAATCTCACAAACTGTAAACACGAGAACAGCAACAAGCACGATGTGGATGTATGAAGCGACATTTCTTTGTTGGGTGTTCATGGCATGAGCTGATTTTCCATGCCAAATGTGGACATGCATGTGTTTGCTGCCTAGAATTGTGGTCCAGTCTTTGCAGAGGGCAGAGTCCCATTTGGATGCCAAGTGTTTTTTTCACAACGATGGGATGATGGTGATGATATGGAAGCAACCACAATGACAACAATTGCAATGGAAATGTAATCAGAATTGACATCAGCAGAATGGATGTTGAGTGTAGGCAGAAAATGCAAAGATGGCATTCGCAACGAGGTACCGCTCCACCATTGGATTAGGGGCTGATGGGAAACTGTGGGACTCCAAGCACGCTTGTGGCCATTGCTCACCAGCTTTCCAAATGAGTTATGCTTGGTTCCATTCAGACATATCCTGCTCAAAGGTTTCGTTACTGTGGTTTGCAAGAGGCCCTTGATGTGCAGAACAATATGTAGGGAGCAAAGTGGCACATTGCTTGGGATTGCAATAAATGTTTGTCAAAGCCAAATGCTGCTGAGGAAGTGCATTTTTGCCATCCATAGTATACCAACCACAGGCACCGGCCACATTGATAACCAAAACTGTGTGGCATTTCATTCTTCTACTCTGACCATCTTCCGCTCTTGCATCACATCTTGCAGGAAAACATCAGCATCAACTTCGCCAGCTGTACCTTTACAGACAACACTGGGGATGAAGGAGGAGCAATGTATCTTTTGGTACGCATGCCATGTAATTGCATGTTCCTTTTGAATGTGGTGCGCTAATGTTGGCGCATGCAAGCGTGTGAGTGTGCATGACCCTGGGTCTCTATGCAAAGTAAAAAAATTGTAGGCCTGAGAGGCACCAAGGAGAAATGGTTGAGACCTAGGAGTAGGGAAAAATGCCACGGATGATCGTCATGCATCCATGGCAATGCATTGCTGCAGTCGTCATTGAGACATGGTTGGTGGCAATACTATCTCCACCAGATCGCTTGATATGGGAGAGTTATTTCAGCACTTCCATGAAGAGAATGGGAGAGCAGCACATAATGTCAGTATTGCTAACACTACCATAAGCTAGCAAGGAGTTGGTTGCATCTATGATAGCCTGCAGATTCAGTTGTCAGAATGGCATGAGTGTGATGCAAATACAAGCCATTACCATAAGCTAGAAGGGAGCTGGTTGCATCTATGATAGCCTGCAGATTCAGTTGTCAGAATGGCATGAGTGTGATGCAGATACAAGCCACTGACAATGCTTTGTGTCATATGTGACAACACCCCACCACAAAAAATCCCAACAACCTGTAGTATTTTGAACATGAGAACAGCAACAAGTACGAGGTGGATGTCTGAAGTAACATTTATTGTTGGGCGTTCATGGCATGAGATGATTTCCATGCCTAATGTGGACGGGATGGTTACATTTAGTAAGCTAGTTTACGGGAGGCCCGAAGATGGGCGGGCGAAAAAATTGCTGCCCCGACTGTGTCCTGTCAGCGTGGCGCCCAGTTTGGGCGGGAACAGTCTAGTTCCAGGGCCCCAAGGGAGGCAACGGTCCTTGGGGCCGGTTTTGGCTTGATCGGGGCCTGTTACCGGCGTCGCTGAGGCCTTAGGAGGCGACACGCCGTCAGGCTGCACTTTGTTTTCTCGCTCCAACCGCTCTTGGTTGCAGCGAGCCCGGTCCCAATCGGGAACATTGCTTCGACCCTTCGAAAAGATCTGTTGCACCGAGCCTCCGGCTTGTGTTTTGCACCCCTTCGGAGCTCTCCGGCTATCGCCTCACTCCCCCATGCCCGAGGAGCCCACCCTCGGCCCTGAGGCTTTGGTGGCGGCGCTCCAAGCTCTCCTTACTCGGTCCGCCGGGGCCTCCTCTTTGGCCCCCCCGGAACCCCAGACGGCCAAGGCGCTCGCGGCCACGGCCGCCGAAGACTCATCCTGTCGCCTTGCGGCTTTGGCCCAGCACTTTGGGGCCCTGCAAGATCTCCTGCTCTCCCAGCTCCTGGTCCTCCGCTCGGGCGCCAACATCGACCCCTCCCCGCGGAATCCGGTGCCTTGGCCCCCCGTGGAGTTCGGCCAGTGGTTTGACGTCCTCGACCCCACCAACGGTCAATATTTGGCCCAGGCCTTGGGCCCCCAATCGGGCTACTTCGCAGAATATGCCAATTGGGCGCCGATCGTCTCATTTTACTACGATCTGCAGCTCCGCCTCATCGCCTTGGCGGCGTGGCCGGAGGTCCCCGCTGCCATCCGTGCGGCCTTCGAGCCCCTCGTCTCCCTCTATGCCAAGTGCACCAACCTCGCGGTCTCTACCTTGGTGGTTCAGTGGACGCAGGCTGCCCACGCGAATACGCCTCTCTCCGAGGCGTACAAGTCGCTCCAAACCAACATCCAGTTGGCGGGATCGGCGGCCCGCTACACCACCGACCTCGAGCGCAAGACGACCAACCTGATCCGGGCCCAGATCCAGAAGGCTACCGTCAAGGCGCAGGTGGACGGCGCCGCCCGGGCCCGCCATTCCAGCCGCAGTTCCAACCGCTCCGGCTCCCATTCGGATGGAGCCTCGGGGCCCGACCACCGCGGTCGCTCGCGCGGCCGCGGTTACGGTTCCGGTCGGGGCCGGGGTGTGCCCCCTGCCTCGGGCAACCCCTTCTCCGTTTCATGAGCTCCGAGCGGGAGCTCCTTTCCATCGTAGCAGCCTTGCGCCAGCTGCGTGTTGGCGGCGGCAATGCCCCCCGGCAACGCTCTCGCCCCCTCGAAGGGGGCCCTCCGGCCGGAGGCTCCGCCACCCCGCCCCCCCTCGGGGAACGGGCGATCGGCGTTTGGCGCCAACTGGGTGCCTCCTCACTCGTCCTTCGTTGGATCCGGGAGGGTGTCCCAGTTGTTTGGACGGGCCATCTGCTGGCCCCATTCCATCACGGAGTGTGCCGGCTTGTGGGGGCTGCGCTCACGGCGTGGGAGGCGCTGCGAGACACCTACCTCCAGACGGGCGCCCTCCGCCGCTCCTGCAGCCCCCCGACCCATGTCTCCCACGCTTTCCTTGTTCCAAAGAAGGACGGCAGCTTCCACTTGGTGGTGGACCTGTGTCACATCAACAGCCATACGAGCAAGATCAGCACCAAGTTTGAGACTCTCCGCTCTTTTCTCCCCGCCCTCCGGCCGGGTCAGTTCCTTGTGGCATGGGACATCCGCAACGTGTTCCGGATCGAGGACCGCTCCATGTCCTTCTTTCAGTTTCAGATCAACGAGGAGCTATTCGAGGCCCCTGGGGTGACGTTTAGGTGGAAGAATTCCCCCCCCGTCTTCACCAAGCTGATGCGCCCGGTGGTGGCGTTTCTCCGTGCCCCTAGCACGAGCGCCCCCCGTCGCCCCCGCCATCCTACCCTCGCGGCCTACTGGGATGCGAACCCTGCCCCCACGCTCTTGCCCTATATGGACGACTTTGTGGGGGGCCTTCAGGGCCGCTCGGCGACGAGGACATGGGGGATGCACGTTCCGAGCATTCTCTTGGCTCTGGGCCTGACGATCAAGCCGTCCAAGTGCACATGGGAGCCTACCCAGGTGCTGCCTCACCTCGGGGTCATCCTGGACACCAAGGCGGGGCTGATCATTGCCCCTCCTGCCAAGGTCGCAGCCATCCGCGCGGAGGCGTCCGCCCTCCTGGCTCGCCACTGGCATCCGATCCCGGCTAGGTTGCTCGCCCGACTATGTGGCCGGGGTCAGAGCCTCTCGCTCCCGGTGCCCTCCGCCCGGTTCTTTCTCTGGCGCCTTTACGGCAATCTGGTGACGAAGACCAGCTGGCGGGGGACTCTCCACCTTTGTCACCAGTCGCTGCGGGACCTGGCGTTCTGGGCCCGTTTGGGTCCCAGAACGTCCACGTCGGTCCTATGGCACCCGCCGGCGCCAGCGACTCTACACACGGACAGCTCCCCGTATGGTTGGGGAACTTCGCTGGTCCTACCCTCCCAGGGCCCGACCCCCATTCTGGTGCGGGGTTTTTGGCCCCTGCCCGCCCGCGCCTTGCACATAAATGTGCTCAAGATGCAAGCGGTGGGCCTGGCGCTGCAATCGTTTTGCCAGAGGCTTCAGGGCCAGAGGATCAACCTCTACACTGACTCCATGGTCATCAAATGCGTCCTCAACGTGGGGACCTCCCGCTCGACGCCCCTCATGGACTCCCTTCGGTGGGTCCATTACCTCGCCTCAGCCCTCTGTCTCTCGATCAACCCGGTCCGGCTTCCCACCGAGTCCAACCTACTGGCAGATGCTTTGAGTCGGACGCGGGACATGGAGGATTGGGCCCTCCATCCGAGGGCGTTGCAGGCGCTCTGCCGAACCTGGGGCCCCTACACCATCGACTGCTTCGCGACCACCACCAACTGCCTGGTACCGACGTTCAACAGCCGTTGGTGGTGCCCGATGACGAGCGGGATCGACGCCTTCGCCCAGACCGACTGGGGGCTACACAACAATTGGTGCAACCCCCCGTTTTCCCTCCTCCTTCGATTGGTGCGCCTCCTAGAATCCCTGCCCCGGGTGCGCGCAACCGTGCTGGCCCCGATCTGGCCTGCCACGCCTTGGTTCTGGTGGCTTCTCCTGCTCGCCACCGCGACTTGGGACCTCCCGGTGACTCCAGATCTCTTCACGGCGGGCCGGACGGGCACCTCCTTGGGCCCCCCGTGGTGGCGGGTCCTGGCGGTTTGCATCGATTGCTGTGCTTCTCCCCACTGGGCCTCCCCCTCCCCTTGCCGCCATGCTCGGACTTGACGGCCTCCATTCTTCGGGGCCTGTTTACCATTACCGATTTCTGGCTGGATCTTCCGCGCCTCAACATCGAGGAGCGGCTGGCCATCATGCAGTCGATGGTGGAGGCCAACGCCCCGTCGGGCCACAAGGCTATTTGGCAAAAGTTTCAAAAATTCGCCCGCATGTGCACCACCCGTGGATGGCAGGCCCTCCCGACCTTGCCCGAGATGCTCTATGCCTTCGTGCTCTTTTTAAAGGCCGAGGGCCGGGTATCCATGGACTCAGCTGGGAGTTACCTCTCCGCCATCTCCACGGTCAGTGCGTGGGCGGGTCTGGCGGGGGGCTCCGCCCATGACGCCATTATTGCCCGCCTCTTGCGGGCCTGGCACGTCAACGCCCCCCCGGCGGCCTACCGTGACTCCGTCCTCACCTTTCCGGCGGAGGACCTCTTCCGGTTGGCTACCATGGCCCTGGCCGAGCCCAATCCTTATCGGGTTTGGCCTTTTGTGTCCCTCATCCTGGACACGGTTTTCTTTTCGCGGGCGGACTCCGGCTTCCATATTCTGATGGACGATCTCTGGCTTGGCAACCCCGCAGGCGACTCTATCGCCCCCTGCCCCACGCATCTCTTCGTTCATGAGCGGTGCCACAAGTCCAAGTCCACCCGGGCCCACCTCTGGTGCATTCAGGCCTTCGACTACCATGGCTTCCCCACCCTGGCGCAGGTCGTCCGTCATTGGATTCGCCTCCGCGATGTTTGCTGGGCCCAGCACTTTCCTGACCGCCGCGGACACATTGAGTTCTTCTACGGCCTGTCCTCCGATGCCCACCCCCCTTCCACCCATGCCATCCAGGCCTGGTTCCTCGAGGCCGCCCGGCACCTCACTTTGGCGGGTAGGACTACCGCCACCACTGCATGCGGCGTACGGGGGCGTCCTCCGCATTTGCCGTCCTGGTGCCTGAGGCCCAGATATGTAATTGGGGGTGGTGGGCCCCGGGGTCCACGGCTTCATGGAAGTACATGGATTTGTAACGGCGGCCTACGGAGTATGACTACCGCCTTCTTGGCTGGATGCTTGTCACGGCTGACTCCATTCGCGATGAGATTCGTGACATCTTCTCCCCGCCGTCTCCTCATGTCCCGTCGCCTTGATGGGAGTTTTTTCCTTCCCCTGTACTTTCCAGCCCTGTGCTTTTCTGGCACTTGGCGCCCAGGCCGTGTTGTTTGGAGGTGGGCACTCTTTGGATTGCGGGTGATATACCCGAGTTTGGATACATGGCAACTACATGTATTCTGTGGGATGGTGGACGAATTGGTGTTTTTGGTATTGGATCAGGTGGACATTTTGTCACGGTTGTGATTTTCTGAATATGTAATTGTAATTACATGTTCAGCCTGCCATTGGGCGGGAAGATCGCAGGGCTGTACCGTAAGGGATGGTTACGTTTAGTAAGCTAGTTTACGGGAGGCCCGAAGATGGGCGGGCGAAAAAATTGCTGCCCTGACTGTGTCCTGTCAGTGTGGCGCCCAGTTTGGGTGGGAACAGTCTGGTTCCAGGGCCCCAAGGGAGGCAACGGTCCTTGGGGCCGGTTTTGGCTTGATTGGGGCCTGTTACCGGCAGCGCCGAGGCCTTAGGAGGCGACGCGCCGTCAGGCTGCACTTTGTTTTCTCCCCGCCCGCCCTCTCCTTGGTTCTTTGGGTTGTTTTTTTTTGACATCGTTGGGACTTCGTTCGGGATGAACATTTGGGACCAGAAAAGGCACTCTTTGGATTGCGGGGGATATACCTGAGTTTGGATACATGGCAACTACGTGTTTTCTGTGGGATGGTGGACGAATTGGTGTTTCTTGGAATTAGATCAGGTGGACATTTTGTCACGGTTGTGACGTCATGAATATGTAATTGTAATTGCATGTTCAGCCTGCCATTGGGCGGGAAGATCGCAGGGCTGTACCGTAAATGCATGTGTTTGTCGCCCAGAATTGTGGTTCAATCTTGGCACTGGGCAGAGTCCCATTTGGATGCCAAGTGGTTGTGCCACAGTCATGGTAATGGTGGTGATGGTGATGGCATAGAAGTAACCACAGTGACAACAATTGCAGTGGAAATGTTATCAGGGTTGGCGTCAGCAGAAATGATGATGAGTATGAGCAGAAAATGTAAGGCTCGCATTCGCAGCAAAGTACCGCTGCACCATTCTGTTAGGATTTGATGGGAAACTGTGAGGCCCCGAGCACGCTTGTGGACATTGCTCGCCAGGTTTCCAAATTATGAGTTCTGCATGACTACACTAACATGTGTCCTGTTCAAAATTTTGTTACTGTGGTTAGTAAGAACCACTTGATGTGCAGAACAGCATGTAAGAGGCGAAGTGGCACATCGCTTGGGATTGCAATGAATGTTTGCTGAACCCAAATTCTGATAAGGAAGTGCAGTTTGGCCATCTATAGTACATCAACCACAGGTGCCGCCCACAGTCGTAACCAAAACCGTGCTGCATTTCATTCTTCTACTCCGAACATCTTGTGCTCTTCCATTGCATTTTGCAGGAGAACATCAGAAGCAACTTTACCAGCTGCACCTTTGCAAACAACAGCGCTGGGCTTGGAGGAGGAGCAATGTTTCTTGCGGTACGCATGCCATGTAATTGCATGTTTTCTTTTTAATACGGTGCACTAATATTGGCGCAAGCAGGTGGGTGAGTGTTCATGACCTCGGGTCTCCGTGCAAAGTAGAAAAATCGTAGGCCTGAAAGGCGCCAAGGAGAAATGGTTGGGATCTGTGAGTAGGGAAAGATACCACGGATGGTCATAATGCATGCATGGCAATGCATTGCTGCAGTCGTCATTGAGACATGGTCGACGGCAATACTGTCTCCAACAGATTGCTTGACACGGGTGAGTTATGTCAGCACTTCCATGAAGAGAATGGGAGAGCAGCACATAATGTCAATATTGTTAACATTGCAGTAGGCTAGCAAGGAGCTAGTCGCATCTATGATAGCCTGCGGATTCAATTGTCTCAATGGCCCGAGTGTGATGTGCATGCAAGCCACTAACAATGCTTTGTGTCAAATATGTCAACACCCCACCACAAAAAGTCCCAACAACCTGTAGCACTTTAAACATGAGAACAGCAACAAGTACGAGGTGGATGTTAGAGGTGACCTTTCTTTGTTGGTCCCTGGTGTCATGAGCTAATTTTCAATGTGAAATGCGGACATGCGTGTGTTTGTTGCCTAGAATTGTGGTTCAATCTTGGCACTGGTCAGAGTCCCATTTGATGCCAAGCGGCTGTTTCACAGTGACGGTAATGATGATGATGGTATGGAAGCAACCACAATGAAAAAATTGCAATGGAAATGTAATCAGAACTGGCATCAGCAGTATAGATTTTGGGTATAGGCAAAAATGCAAGGCTGGCATTTGGAACGAGGTACCACTGCATCATTCTGCTAGGAGTTGATTGGAACTATGGGACCCCAAGCAAGCTTGTGGCCATCTTTCAAAATAATGAGGTGTGCTTGATTCCACTCAGGCATGTCCTGTTCAAACATTTTGTTGCTGTGGTTTGTAAGAGCCACTTGATGTGCAGAACAATATGTAAGAGGCACAGTGGCGCGTTGCCTGGGATTCCAATGAACGTTTGCCCAACCCAAATGCTGCTAAGGAAGTGCAGTTTTTCCATCTATAGTACATCAACCACAGGCACCGGCCACAGTGAATTTGTACTTCCTCCTTCCCAAAATAAACTGCATTTTTGGGCGGGAAACCTACCAAAACCAAACCTTTCCCATGCTCTGTTCATTTTGGCTGCCTTGACAGCCAGCTCCAGGCATTACTGGTGCAGTTTGATAACTCAAGGAGCTTCTTGTACTTTCACACATCCCATATCTTGCAGTGGCCGCTTCAGCTGTCCCCACAACCGGATGCATGTGCCCTGGCCCATTTTTATAGACCTTGCTATTGTTTACCCCGTCTCCTCCATAAACTTCAGACAGTTCATCCGTTCTGTACATCCGATTCACATTTGGCGGGCCCGTGCACGGCCAGCGCTCCTTCCTCCTATTAGATATAGTTGTGGACTTGATATCGCCATACGTATAATGACTTTTCAAACATTCCCATCAACACAGATCACTAGGCTACACCATTTTGTTGCCACCTCCACTCAGGCTCCTCATTCTACTGTGCCGTTTTCTCCTCTCTCGCCCACAGGTGTACATGCATACTCAGTTTTAGACTCCATAGACAGCATTTCTGATGTTCTGTTGGTGCGCACGTTTCAAAAGCTCCGACTAGCAATTTCTGCCAGATGAAGTACGCATGCAGTAGTGGAAGCACGCAAGTTAAAGTGCGTTTTATGCCCAGCAGCATCCCACCGTACTCTGATATAGAAGAACGGTTCCAAAGGACCTTAGCCTATTCAACCCGTAACCAGTCTCACAAGTGCAAAGACTGGAAATCTGCTCCCTCCTAGGTAGTATCTTTGGACGTTGCAACAGGCCACTACCATAAACAGCTTCTACGCAGACGCAAAAGATAGATTTCCAATCACGAGGTACCTTTGATGTAAATTGGTCCATTATGCCTCATCCACATGTACATTCACAACAGCTCCCTTCCTTCCCTTCTGCCAAATGGAACCTATAGCTCGATGATCAACAAGAGCTGAAACTTCCCTGGTGCACATGAAGCAAATAGCCACCCCTGGATCCCATCTTTCGCCAAACAGCATTTCGATTCTCTATTGAAGATCCAACCCATCTGAGCCAGCCAACACTAGGTGGTGTTCCACGCCACCCAGTGCAAATGGTGTAGTCCCCAACCGCCATCCCACCACCGCCCTTGCTGCATGGCCCAGAGTCTTGTCAAACAAGCTGCTGGACAGACTCCCCCCCATGGCCAGCAAATTTGCGTTGCCCAACACGCTTTACACAAAAGGGGTAACTGCAGTATGGCTCCTGCAACTAAAACCATGTCACATGAAGATGGAACCAAACATTATGCAGCAACGATTCCACATCAAGCATAACAACACCTGTTTCCTGGCACACACGTTGGCCATGTGTTCCACCATCCAAGGCGACCATCCATTATGACTCTCCATTGCTGCACCTTTCCATTGTTGGGGCCATTATTTTGAAGGGTCGGAATGTGGTTTCTCAATCACCGACCGATTGGTTGCTGTCACTTCCTGGTGTAGTGCATGCCAAAAGTACTTCAGCATTGCCTTGGATAGATCAGGCCTCACCTGCCAGCCTATCGCACACTTGTGACACCTTCTTATTGACCAAACCTGCCGACCCAGGTACAGGGTCTCTTTGCATCACCACAGATAACTGCATAGTACATAGGCGCACTACTGGCATGCAATACCACCTCTGCCACATGCTGGATAACTCCGATTGCCCTGACTATAAGAATCACGAAAGAACCGAGTGAATGAAAGACTCATGCAGTACAACAGTTGTCATGGGCAATGTTTTCCTTGTCACCTCAATTTAGCATATGCCTGAAGGCGCAGATTCAGGGGGTCCAAGCCTCCACCAACATCATCCATCCGATCCACAGGTCACAGCACCGATTTCTGTGTTAAACAAGAGGTGCATCTTTGGAATCTGAGCCCAATTTCTCCACAGCAAGCAAAAAAATCCGGCCTTGGTGTACACAAGATATATGCATATCAATGTTCGAGAGCACTGGCATTCCCATCCATCACAACAGATGCCACTGCATCAATCCCAAGGCTACCCGACCTGGAACCATATAGATCGTGGTTTGAGCAGTCATCAACAGTATGTTGGCCCTTTCAATTGTGCTCACCAGTGCCCATGGCTGGTCTCTCCGATCCACTGCCTTCAGTCTAATATGAGCAAAATGGGGTGCCTTTGCATTGGCCCTCCAGTATTGCCCAACCTCTTCTGAAGGATACCGTGGTACCTATCATTTCCAGACATGAAGGTTATGAGGGGCTAGTATGAACCTGAAACATAAAACTGACCATTGCAAGATACAAAATCACAATTATGACTTCCATGAACTTCGCAACCTTGCAACCTTAATGACTTTCCTTGCATTCATGACCTTCATGACTTCATGCCAATAAATGACGGGTGTCAAACATCTGAGCTCCCTGACGTGCACAAAGACTGCATATTGATTGATCTTCAGCTCTCCGTCGTCATTACTTGCTGTTCAAAGTCAGAAGTCCCGATCTGCACTGGCATTTTGAGCATGACACTTGATAGGGTCGATAGAAACACTCTTGCGCTACTCACCTAGGTTACCAAGCATTGCAGCCACTATAGAGGCAAAACAGAAGCTGGGCGATGTTGGTCAAGCAAAAGCAGAAGAACATGCCTCAAAGCAGATGAAATCTTTCCAATTGTGGACATGATAAATGCAGCATGGTGGTCACAAAAAATATGCCATGCATTTAGTGATGATGAGCTGATGGAGTGGCATGCATCATGTTTCAATAGCACATTGGTGGGAGAAGAGACATGGCCAATGTCTCATTGTGTCGCCCTTGCAAACTGAATTGCATATGACACCGTGCAGAATCCTGCTGCAGAAAGTCTAAAACCATCGTCTGAACGCTACAAATACAATATAGGTTGAGAACATATTATGGTATTGGCCATGATCAGGTACGCATATTGCACCCAATGTTGACTCCCACATGCTTTTTGCCCCACGTATTGATATCTTCCTGGCTCACCGTTTTTTACCACAGACCTTGGATTGCCACGATACAATGTCAAACGTGCAAAATTTTAGCCTCACACTTGGTACAGAGTGCATTTTGTGTGAGCGAAATTTGCACCATAATTCAAAAAACCCGTATCTGGGCAAGCCTTTATCGGTGTGACAAGGGCTTTGAGAAGACTGTAGAACTGCTTTTGCAGCACTAGAGCTGGTGCCACAGATAGAAAACTTAGGCCACAGCATGCTTTCGGCATCTCTATGAGAGCCCTTTCAGGCATGCCAGCATTTCATTTTCGGGATTCTGTGTCAAGATTGTGTGGAGAAGTTTCCTCGGACCTACCAAACCTACTGCGATGTGCCAAGCTATGAGATGGAGCAGGACGCCAAAAACAAGCAGCAACCGTGCAATGGTCAGAAGGACAAAACAAAGAGAGGTCGTAGAGTTGTGGGGATTGGCGATTGGAACATAATCACCTTTGGATGTATGCATTTGCACCCCATCCCTCCCAGCCATTCCCAGAATCAGCAAATTTTGTTTCCCAGTTTTTGTATGTTTATCAAAACCAGTAAGTGCACAAAACTGCATAATGATAGAGCTACTTCTAGGCGCACTTGCACACTTTGTCACGTGAACAATCCAAAGTGCAAGCCCATTGGCCTTGTGCAGCAGTCAACCGTCGATCTCAAGGTGCCCCACACATTTCAATCGAATGGCGCATAGGGCTGACAGCTCTGCTTAGGTACCCCCACAGTGGCAATGCACGGACCCAACAACGCCTGCTAGCTAGCCCCGTATGGGTGCTTTGGGGCTCGAAGCCTCGTTTCATGGGGTCACATCTATGAGGGTGCAAAGATTATCTTTGCAGAATCGCGTGAAATTGGCAGTATGACTGCGTGGCCTGCACATGTCCAATAATTGGGCACCTGGCTGTGCCTGCCAGCTTACTTCCAAGCACGTTCCATGCGACCCATGAATCCATGCGAAGCCAATGTTTAGCATCAAAATAACGGTGACAATGGTCAGTAGTGCAAGGCATGCAATGCCATCATCTAATAAAATAAAAGTGCAAAGTAATGCAAGGATGACAATACCGTCCCCTTCCAACCACCAAAATGAGAACTCCAACACTGCCATGTGCACACTATGGGCCACCCTAGTGGGGTGGCTCTGAAATGGCATGTACCCAAGCGACACACTGTTGCACAGAATCTGAGCCAGTCAATTGCATAATGCATTTTTCATTGCTGTGCACTGTCCTAGGATTTGTATATCCTGAGACTTTGTTGTTTGCATATTGGTTGCTCACACAGCACTGCCCTTGTGTTGACTCTGTTAAATCGTGAAATTGTGCAGCAGTCATAAAGGGAGCAGTCAGTGGCCATGTGTGCAATGCCAAGAGCTGCAGCGATTGTGATTCTGTTGCAGAACCCATGGGAGGAAGGGTCTGCAAGCCATGCTGCCATAATGGACACAGCTTTCAGTGGAAACAAAGCCAGTGCTGGTGAACAAGACATGGGCTGGGGTGGAGCACTGTTTCTGGGATCTTTTCGTGCCATTTTCAGCTCACCTTTATTGGCCCCAGAGAAAGGAACGCTTACTTGCAAGCTAAGTTCAGTCGTGTTCAAGGAAAACCAAGCTCAAAATGGTGGAGCTGTTGCAGTTGTGCGCGCTGTTCTGCTGTCCATGGCTGATGTTGAATTCCTGCACAACAGGGGCACACTGGGTGGTGCACTGCAAATCCAGTCAGATATGGTTCCTGAAGCTGTGATGTTTCAAGACCCACCAAACTATGTCAATGGGTCAGTTTTGCGTTTCATTGGCAATTCTGCAGCCAATGGTGGTGCACTCTATTTGAACGTGCACTGCATTTCTGGCATATTTGGGGCTGCAGGCTGCACAACTGTTGGAATATCTCCAAGAAACATATCTCTTGTGTTGCACGACGGTGAGAACAACAATGAAGACGACATGTTTTTTGAAAATTCTACTTTTGAGGGAAACGATGCTACAACATCAGGAGGAGCGTGGTACGTGAAATCAGGGCGAGTGGGGTGCCTGTATTGTACATTCTCTAACAACAGTGCCATCTCTAACAAGAGTGCTACTGGAGATGCCAATGGTCTTGGAGGAGCGATTTGCCTTGAGAGATGGTCTGCATTCCATGCAAGGGCCATTTCAATGAAGTCCAACAGAGCAACGAGTGGTGCTGCAGTTTATGCAGATTATGCTCTTGTGGATATTTTAGATTCTTTGATCCTGAGCAATGTTGCCATGCAACACGGTGGTGGGATTTACATCAAAGCTCCAGTTGAGGCAGGATTCAAGCATGGAGTTGTTGGGGATATTGGAAACTGCACCCTTGACCGCAATGAGGCGCTTGTTGGAGGTAAGAAAACACATGGGCAACATGAACAATATTGATTTGAATGCAAAATTTACTGCATGTGTGCATGTGTATGATGCATCCTTAGTTGAGGCAAAGCAATTAGCACAATATTCGCCTTTCATTGTGTGCACCTGCAATGATGTAATGCTGTGCACCACCTCATGTCCTTGTATTTCTGCAGAATAACCCCTGTGCCAGGGCGCTCACCCATTGATCATCTCGGGAAAAAGAAAAGGAAAATCATCCTGCGATCTGGTTAAAGACAGGCTGATTGTCCAGAAACCCTGGCCCACCCCTGATACTGTGGAGAAGGAAATGTGGCCCTCTAGGTGGAGCACTGCCCAGAAACCCATTATCAAAAGTGTCCCTCCAAAGTATTGAAATTGCTGGGTCAATCAAAGATGCCAATGAAAAGACTGAACTGCCCAGTTTGCACATACCAGATGACTCTGCACAGTCCAATGAGAGCCAAACTATCCTCAACAATGAGCCCAGTATGGCAGCACCACATTCCATCAACATTGGCCAATCTCCAGCATTCATCATCCTCAAAATCCATGGATTACATTTGGCCCAAAATGACAAAACACAGCCCGTGCACCTGGTAGCCAATGATGGGCATGGAAACCAAGCAGCTAGCATGTTCGGAATCGATTATTTATGGTCCCATATCGCCAATTCCTACTGTCCCATGAAATGCAGTGAACAGACATGAGTAACACAAGCCCTGTGGATTATGTTCACAGTGTGTAGCAAAGAGAAATCAATCCCAACCCTCATGCCCCATGTCCCACGCAAGCCCAAGCACACTGCACACATGTTAGAAAGCGCACCAAAATTCCAAGGCCTTGTGGCACTGGTGCAGAAATGTCCCACGGAATTGCTGCATCTCCCAAACGCCTCGCAGCTTCACGGCATGTGAAACGGACATTTGAAAAGGCTGGACAATCCAAGAAAATATGTGCACGATCCTCCCACCAAAACCCACTCATGTGGCAAGCTGGTGAATCAAAGAGCTGGCAGCAAAAAAGGAAAAAAACACATGAAAATGCATCAGCCAAAAATTGGCATAGAAAAGCGACTTCTGCATGCAAGAACGGCTTTGCCCAATTAAGGGAAGGTGTGAATGTCCAATTCACAGCCAAGAACCAATGCAGCTCTGCCGTCCGTTGCCAATCCTGATATACACGTGCATTGTAGTATTTGGTCACGTGCCACTTGATAGCTTGGGCACAATGGGTTATCCTCAAAGCTTGAGCGCCTGAAGCTCCCACCCCATCACTGGCTGCAGTCGCAAGGCCATCCGCTCTTCGTTTTTCACCACACCGGCATGGCCAGGCACCCACTGTAAGCAGATACGGCACCCTGCTGCAATGATCTCCAAGAGGAGGTGCCGTGGCTCCACCACCGTCATTGTGCAGTTCCTCCTACCTACCAACGCCAAAATGGCAGCTTGCGAGTCTGTGACAAAACGAGCCTCCACCGCCGATCTCCAGCTCCTGAACAGAATGCCACCCAACTCAGCGCCCAGATGGATTGCCTCCAACTCTAACCGAGAGAGTGTGACCCCGCTGATCCACGGGAAACGCCGAAGAAAGCATACCGGTTTCCAGAAGTCTACAGAGCTGCAGCCCCAGCGCCATATTCCTTCACATATCCACCAGAAAATGCCCACAGCACCTCGTCCTGGGCTATGCCGCGCTCGTGGCACAACAGAGTGGTTGCCGCCTCCTGTGTAGACGGCATGATGATATCCACCGGCAGCCTCTCCACCCATAGTTCAAATGGCCATAAGCAAAGCCGCTCAATCGCTGGTTCCTCATCCCAAACGTCCTTAGGGAGACCGCCCTCCCTGGCCATGTGCCCAAGCTTGGAAACAAGCAAGTCCCGTGGAGAGAAATTGGTTGCCACAAGCCGCCCCTCTGAGGCCCGTGGGCCCCACCATAGATCCAACCCACAAGTCGCCATGCAAATTCAAAAACAAACGAGTAATCTCCTCACCTCCTCCCGTGGGTGCCGTAGCTCTGCCAGCACCCTCGCTGCATCTATCTGGGTTGGCCTGAGGAGGCCGCAACCAAGCGCCCCGCCACAGCCACCGTCCTTGCCATGACTGACATGCTGGCACCAATGCAGGAGGCGGTTGCCCAGGCAGGTGACGCATAGTACAGAGCGCGGAGGGCAGCCCCTGTCACCAAGAAGCAGATGACATGCGTGTGGGCTCCCCAGTACGTGCCACAAAGCCGCTGAATGAGTCGGAGTCTAGCCCGGCATCTGGGGCATGCTTCAGTCACATGGTCTCCCCAATGCAATCTCCCGCATTGTGTGGCAGCATCCCCTGAAGGAACTATCTTGCTCTTGCTTATGCCGTCGCACTCCCATGCAAGATGAATGCAAGTGAATGCTTCATTACAAAAAGGCGCTCCAGCCAGTCCTGGCACTCAAGCCATGGGGTTTGGAAGGTTTCCTTATTGGCAACGGCCTGTGGAGTAGTATGTTGTTGGCATAGCGTGCCATGTCCTCCTCAGGCCAACCTACTCCAGCCACAATTGTGCTTCCAACCTTGGAAGACCCTTGCAGAGGGTGTCTTCCTGTGCAGGCATCCTGCACCAGAATTATCGCTCCTCACAAAGTGTCTGGTCCATGCAACCAATGACAATGGTATGCCAGTTTGCTAGGGGGCGCAGATAATCTGGACACAGATGGAGCGCTGGAAGAAGATACGGCCAAGCTTGAATGCCAGCATGATTTTCTTGGGGATTCGACTGTTGGATTCTATTGAGCATTCACTATTGTGCCGCAATAAGTAGTGAAGGAGGCGCCTTAGTATCTGCTGGTGCGCAGGAAGAATCCTCACAAGATCAAACAGGGCCTCCACTGAAATTGCACACTCAAGCCTGCAGGCTTTTGTGCTACCATGGTCAAGGCAGCATCTGTATGCAACAAAAGAGATGAATGGCATGGCACCAAGGCCCTGCAGGCAGTCCCAAAGCAAAGTAATGACAAGACTACCCCTTGGTCTAGTCTAATAGGTGAGGGTCCATGCCACAAATGCGCCCTCCCACCAACAGCTCCTCTTGGGTCTTGGTTATCACAGCCATCACCTGGTGCCCCCAAGTCAGCAATCTGTCAAACCACATCCCCAGATACACGAATTGTGGCACCTCATCACCATGTATCTAGGCAGAAACTACTTCTCTATGCATACACTACAAGCCTGAAATCATATACACATTTGGGGACCTTGAACCTCGACTGCCAGAAGATAGCCCACCACTCTGCTAGTCTCGGAACCTAGCAGAGCCCTGGGGGAACAATCCTACACCAAAAAGAGCCAGCCCACTGTAAGATCAAATCAGATGCAAAATGGCTGTTGCTGGGTCCCCCTCGTGCTTAATGAAAGCCACAACTATTGTTGATGAACACCAGAATAGAATCAATGATAAAGCTGCCCCTAGATAGTATCCAACATTAGGGGTGTATCTCTAAGGTTGACTCCCCCACTATTATATAACTCAAACAGTTTAGCAAGAAATCTTGGATCCACCACATCACACACAAGTGTGAAAGAGGAGCATGTGCCCATGTGCATGTGCATGTGCATGCATGCATGCGTATCCATCAGGAATGCTCTGGTCCTGTTAGCACCATCTTTGCGTTGAGATGATGGTTCGAGCCATGTATGGCAAGCCACATGTTCTGGAACATCTAGTGGAGGTGGGGGATGGCTAGGGAATTGTGCCAGCCAAAGCACCTGTGGCCCCACAGGAACCAAAAACAGAATGTTGCATACGGGCAGAAAAAGCACGTTTGTCACAATGATGCATCGGGGCAACAGACACGGACACATGGCCAAGTAGCATACAGTGGATAAGATCTTGGCCCAGCAAGAATGGTACACAACTCCACCAGTGTTGCATTGTCACTATTGACACGTAGGCAGGGGAAGGCATTGGCATCATTGGCACAGCTGTTGCAATCAGCAGGCGATTGGTACCATGTGTGGAGAGTTTTAGCAGTGGGTGTGGCCATCAACACCTTTAGACCATTGACATTGCAATACCAGCACCACCACTTGCCCATGCACCACCAGTAAGCATGGCCCTAAAGCCCTCCCTCCACTTTTTCCTTTCATCTATCCCTTGTGGCACCAATTGCCTACTGGTGGATGCTACACAGTGCCAACAGCCGACAGTGTTCACTGGATTGGACGTAGCCATTTTTTTGCAACACAACAAGTGCCAATATCAATAGGCTGTTGCTGGTGGTGTCAATACACCAATGCCATTTGGCCAGAGCCAGCCACAATCTGGCTCTTTGTGGTGCCAGTTGGCATTGCATATGAGAATGTACAGCATTGTTGTTAGACGAAGTCCTAATGGAGGTGCCTCATTGCACTTTTTGCATACTGTCAGTTTCCAATGCATTCTGTACAGTCCTAATCACTGGCTTGTATTTCCCAAGCAGCACCTATGCAAGAGAGCAAGTCGGTAGTGGCATGCCATTTACTTTGGAAATTAGCCTGTGGTGATCAGCGCAGGTTCATTGCCAAGGTGGAAAATGGAGTGTGGAACATATGTCTGGGGATAAGCGCTTGGCACATCTTTGGATATCTCATTCCTGTCATGGCACTGTCAATCATTTTTGCCCAATGAGTCTAGTTTCAAATGCCTTGGGCAGTGCCTCTTGCAGAAAACTATAGTTCAGAGATCTTTTGTCAGCATGAGCTCCTCACAATGGATAAGATGATGTTTACTGCAAAAATTGACTTCTCCATAGTTGCTGTTCCACTGCAGATCATACCATCATCCTGGTTGCCAATCCGTGCCCATAGAGTTTTGCCTACTCAAAATCATCGTCCTGCAGATATGGTTTTCCTCATTCATTTCCATAAGCTATAGCTGTTGGTGCTGATGCAGCAGTCAATCCAAGCAGTGGATATGCACATTATGAAAACCTTGTCACTTGAGATCTTTGCCACGTTCACTGACCACCATCTAGAACACTGTTCAAAACCCAAAACTTGCATTGCTGGTGAGGACCAGCTTAAGTTTTGGTGGTCTCGCTCAATGGCAAGTAGGAAGAAGGCATAGTACACGTCACAACAAAAGAGCATTGTTGAAATAACTTGGAATTCTCTAGCATATTTCTGACCCCTAGTGAATCGATTGTTGCATATTCTTTGCACATCACATGCTTCCTGATGTGAGTGAGCCAACACTTGCACCGCACTGTTGGGATGTGACATGCATTATGTGTCAGATTTGAGCAAAAACACATAATCGTGGTCCACTGTGGCAGTGTATTCTTGACAGGAGATACTGCAGCATAAATTAATATTTCAGTTACCTTTACACATTTCATGTGATGCTATTCGCTTCTCAATCGCAGCAATGCTGGTTCAACTAATTGAAATCTCACATGTGCTGTGGGCTATGGAAATAGCTGACCACATGTAACACAGACTGCTGCAGTTTCACTTGATTTGCCAGTTTATACTGAGTTTCTGTTTGTTTCGCCACAGCAGAGTCCATAGACATGCCCATGTTGAAATCTTTGTAGCATCCTGGCAGATTTTTTGAGGGAATTAAATATTTTCTTACAAATGTCGTCTTGCTTACAAAACGAATCTTCTCATTCCAATATTAATGAACTACACTCCAAGCAGCAAAAATATTCTACTTTAAAATTTATTGTTGAATCAGGGACTCCTACAGTAAATAATAAGCAGTGATTGAGGCATCAAAACATTTTGAAAAGCATCTCATCTGTGAGCATGCATTTCACCACCAAAACCCTTATTGCAAGAGCAATTGCAACAGAAGCACAAGCGCATGTGTTCTGCTCCCAAGTAGCTGTGTCTTACATCCCATGTATAATGTGATGGCAGGACTGGAAATGGTGTGTAGGCATATGCACCTCAAGAATGCTTTTCATCAGCTTGAAAATAAGTGTTTCGCAATAGTCCATGTGAAGGGAATCACTTTTCCATAGTATTTGTTGTGTATATACAGTGATTCAAAAACATGCAATACTGCAGTTGTACCTCCCACATCATAACATAATGTCTGGCCTATTTGTGTGAAGCAGCAATAAAATGTAACACTTCCAAGAAAATGTAGACCGGCCACAGCCATGGTGCAAGGGTCTCTGCAGTGCTTGTGGCTCCTAGCAGCCTTGAGTGCATATGCCTCTCTGCGCATAACCAGCATTCGAGGCCATGCAAACTGACAAAGCCGCCATTCCAGCTACGGCCACGATGCATGGCTCCCAAATAACTGTCTGTTAAAAAAATGCGGAGCAGATATTGTGTCGCTTAAATTCCACAGTGCGACTAGGCAGAATGCACTAAAGCACATTCACGTCCTGTTAGGCCATGCTTAGCAACACCCCACATTCTTTGTTCAAACCACATGGTTTGTATTTCAGAACATCTTTCCACAATCTGCGTCGTTGTGTGGAGCTACAGGTGCATTGTATTTCTTTGTGGAAGGAAGGCCCACTGGCAAAAACAGAAATTTTCTTTCTGTAGCAAAGTCTCGCCTTGTCAGCAACGTGGCAAGGAGAGCCGGTGGTGGACTGTTCACCAATGCGCACAAAGCAATCGACATCTCCTGCAAGGATCGATTGACAAAGGCAGAGAACCTTCGTCGAGAGAGCCGCCCTTCTAAACGCGGAGTCACCAATGTCACTAGATCAATGCCAGAAGGCATTGTGGATGATTCAAATCCTTGTTCGACTTGGGAGAATAATGTGGCAATGGAGAAAGAGGGTGGTAATGTTACAGCCATGGCCGCTGTATCTGCAATTGTCTCTGGAGAAGGCATCAAGAACTCTGACAGCAGCAGCATTTTCCACATTATTGGCCACACCAGTGGACAGAATTTGAAGCCGTTCAATGTCACTTTGCACAATGCTTTTGGAGGGTCTGTTCATGGGCAGCCAGAAATGCAGATCAACATTGCACCTCAAGATCCTCAGGACGTCAATATCACTTTGTCAGGTCAGCTGCTTGCTGAAGCTGGAGCATCAACAGAATTTAACGGGCTTCGAGTACTGGCCATAGCTGGTAATGTCTACAATCTCACAATATCATTCACTGCAGATGCACTCCAGAATATTACCTTGGAAGTCCAGGTGCGAGAATGCCATGCAGGAGAGTTTACAGAGGCTGGCGGTCTCCTCTGCACTCAATGTGCAAATGGGACGTACATTTTTGGGCAGTTGCAAGAGTGCCAAGGATGTCCAGACAATGCAGACTGTGGACCTTCTACCATCATCCCAAAGGAGGGCTTCTGGCACTCGACATCACAATCAAGCCAAATTCATGAGTGCATACAAAAAGAAGCATGTGCATTTGAGAGCCGAAATATGAAGCTGAATGGCGGCGCTTTTGATGCACACTTCAGTGGCTTGCTATTGGCATTTGACAGGAACGAGTATCCACAGTGTTCAGAGGTATGTATTGAATGCATCTGCCTTAGAATATTAGGGTTGCATCAGCATCCTCTGTGACATTGCTGTATCAAATAAAGCATACTTTCACTTTGGTGTCTGTTTTCTACCAATGCATTTCAATCATGTATGGGGAATGAAAGTAAGGGAAATTGCAATATCCATCCTGGACATGAAAATAGTTGTATAATCTAGAATGTGCCAGGCCTCATTCTATTAGCAGTATTTTGGATGTCGGCTATCATAGGGCAATTTCACCCACGCTGTATATGTAAGCACTTCAAATGGGTATATAGCCCAGCCATATTCTTAATATGGAGGGGACGCCCGCAAGGACATAGGCAATTCTTGGATGCAGAGTGCCCATATACTGGCTGCAGAGCAAATGTGACGTCAACAGTAGGAAGGACGTTGCCATACCCTTGATATGTAGGTAATGTGGTGCAGACAAAGATAGCAGCGCAATGACAGTACAAGTAAGCAAAGGAGTGAACACACCCATAAGAATTATGTCGATGTTGATATTTATGATTGGGGCAAAGTCCGGATATCAGTTCGCACAAGGGTGAAAGATGAGCTACAAAACAGTAATCCTGTACCTCTGGCTGGCATATTAACTGCCATCTTTATGTCCTTGCATTCTTGGAATATTTGGGATGCCAAGATACACGTTACAAGCACAACATTACAAATATTCATATGCATGATGGAGCCATATCTTGAATATGGACACACTACACTGGTAGAAAACATCATGTTTGTGATGCCAGCTGCGATGCCATTTTGACACAATTTGATGCCATCACAGTGAGTGCAATGGCATAAAAGAGGCTGTGATGGCATCAATTTGTGTCAAATGGCATCTTAGTTGGCACTGCAAACAGGCTGTTTTCTACTGGTGCTGTATCCAGCATGTGGTACATATACTATCTGTACATATACTATCTGTAGTACATATATTGTCCATGTCTTGCACATGGAGACTTTGCATTCTATGTATCCAAGGGATGTGGAACAAAAATACAGAGACATATTGAATGTGGGGTATTCTATCCCCAATATGACCATGTCCAAGCTGCAATATCCAGAATGCGAGAAGGTTCTAGGTACAGCAGGTGTTGGCAAAGGGTGCCAGTACACGGGCATTTTTAGCACGTACATGGCATTGGCAACCTAAGGAGCTGAGAGGGGTGGGGGGACTATGTGTAAGGTGTCAGCCAGCCGCAATGGCAAAAGAGGTGAGAGCACGGGGCAATCATTGTCTCCCTCAAAGGCACCAAAATGACCACCACATGGGGTCTCAGTTGGCGTTCGCAGCTGCCCATGGCCAGCCCTTGCGGTGGGCCAAAGCTGGTTGTGGAAGGTTTCTTGAGGATCTCCCACACGTCTTTGCACCTCCCTGTGCCCAGCTTGGTCCCCAATGAGCTAATTTGCTTCATCAGGGTGTTGGGAGTTAAACTTGGCAAGCCAAGGTCTCTGAGTGCCTCCCCTATTGTATCACCCGCACATCTCTCTCTGCTCTATTGAGATTCGCCCTCCCAATCTGCCACATTAGTGGGCTTCCTCTGCAAACTGGCGGGCACTGGTGTGCTGGGCGCTTGTTGTGCCAGCTGGCCAACACTCTTTGGTGCCTTCCCCATGAGTGGTGGCCTCAGCATGCCATCCGCCAAATACACACTGTGAGTCTAGTATTTGGTGTCTGGGGGTTGGGGTGGGCGCAGCCATGGAGAGGCAATGGTCCAACTTCCTCATGCCTTCCTACAGCCACTCCACCTCACGCATCTCCCTGCTCCTCCCCTGTGCTTCCTCCCACCGTATATCCCGTCTCTCAACCAAAATTCGGCGCAGTTGCTGAACGGGCCCCATTCCATCAGTTTCATGTCCCTCTCAGTGCCTCTCTGCATCTCTTTTATAGTGCAAGGCCTGTGTCACACTTATCCCTACCCTGGTTTTCCCGTGCTTAACTGGCATCTCCTTCATGCTTCCTTGCATCCCCAACTGAGTAGAGTATACCCAAGATAGGCTTATGGATTGTATTTGCAAGGGAATGCATCCCCACATGTGGATCATGGGTGAACATCACCGTACCACGTGTGGGAATGTTTTGGATGCAGCAAGGGTGCATCCTACATGCATCAAGGCTCTTTGGAATTGTTAAGGGGAGGATGTAAAGTACATTTACTACTCTGTGGGCCTTTGTGCCCGTTTTGCAGTGCTGCTCAAACTGCACAAGCCACCCAAATGTCAGGAATAGAGGGTGTCGTTGAAGTGCAGAAACTAGACCAGTGCAGAGGCTGGTATTGAGACCAGCCCTAACTCTAAACAGTGGAAATTTTCTAAATTGTGAACCCCAAAGAAAACAAAATCCGGACCCCTAAAGGCCATCCACGTGTCTGTCTCTGTCCCTGCAAGCTCTCGATTGTTCCCAGTCTTGGTTCTAATTTAAAGCACACATATCAAGAGCATTGCAGGGGCACAATCCCTAGCGTTTGGAGGCACCAAAAGCTGTGTGAACCATCATGATATGCTGTGGACTGCCATGGTGTGTGAGCTGTTGCAATCATTTGGAGGTGGCCCTATCATAACATGATACTCTGGTGGGCATTGTTCCTTGCAGTTAGCGGCTGACAGTTTGCTAATAGAATGACATAATGGAATTGCCACTATCTCATTTAGCAATAGCACAAGCTGTGATGTTTTCTGGTGCCATGATATGCAGAAGTGTATAGTATGCTTCATGTCACACCAGATGTTAAGTAGCAGCCAGCAATACCAACTTCCACTAGGAAAAAAGGGCAAAATAACACGTGTTCAAACGTGTACAAAGTTTACGGGTTCGTGTTATTTGTGTGTCCTTAGCATGTAGAACTTTGATAAAATGTGTTTTATGTGTGCTCGCAAAAGTGTCATTTGGCCCCTTTTTTCCTAGTGTTCTGTATGTTGCAATTTGCCAAGATTGATACAGAAACACTGTGCCAAAACATCCAAAACAACTGAAAATAGCCAAAGTGCTACTAATGCAATGGGAGTCCATACCAGGGTCTTCCAATGACACAAGAGAGCAAAACACAAGCAAATCTGGGCACAGGTTGTCCCTAAACCTGCCAAATTGGAGTTGAGGTCTCACCTTGGCAATAAGCTTGGGCTGAAATGGCCAAAGCTCACTGCAGAACATGGCCAGAGTGGGGGGCCACAGGGGAGGCTCTGGGAAAGAAGATTATATGCTCTTGGCTGGCCAAAGTGCTGCTCCACTCAGAATGGCGTTGGGAATCAGCCAAAATGGCTGATGCTCAATTCAGAATAGAAGAAACACAGCCACTGGGGTCCATCAGGCACCTGTAAACCCAGCAAAATGGCTCATACATGGCCTAAGATGGCCAAATAGCAAGAAAAGTAGGGTGGGGGTGGGGTGGGTTTGGGTTTTGGTGTGGGAAGCCACTGTGTGGCCCTCGGTATGCTGCATGACACAGAATGGCTGACACACCCAGATAATCATTGAGAATCAGCTAGAATGGAGCAGTGATGGTCATAAACAAGCGTTATTTTCAGGTTCACGTTTGTTAGGGCTGAAATGCCAAAGCAACGTGAATAAGTCGTTTGCGTTTCCGTTTTCAGAGCCCAAACATATGCTACATGTTTGTGTTCCTATTTTAAAAAAACAGACGTAAGGCACGCATTTGCATTACCATTTCAAGTGCCGCAACGTACAGTACACGTTTTGGCACCTATGTTGAAAGGTAAAACGTGTGGTAGATGTTGCTTGACTTTCGTCACTCAAGTGCACACATTTGACACTGTGTCCTGCTTCAGGGTCTTCTTCTTGTTTTTATATCGGTTCAGTACTATGTGATGCTTTTGCTTTGGTTGTGTTGATTCTTCATCCAGTCACGACTGTTTTGTCAGCTCCGCAAACCGACCCATCTGATGACATTTTGTTTGGTCAGCCAAATCCTCACACGCAGTATGCATTGCCAACAAACCCCTTACCTAGTGGCCGGAAACGATTGGCGCTGGGTTGAATTACGATTTCAATGGAAGCTCTTACAAACGCAAATGTCTACATTGACATTGGCATTTTTGCAAATCAATTGTGAGGCGCGTGCTCACAATGCCCCTTTGAAAATATGATCGCCCTGCGCACGTTTCCATTTCCGTTTTGGAGATCCAAATGCAGCTGACATGTTAGCGCTTCCATTTCAGTGACCTATGTCCACCACTGGAATGGAGTGTACAGTCAAACAGTTGTGCTATAGAACCAGAACTGATGTATGTGAATTGCTGCAGGGGTATCGTGGCATCTTGTGTGGAGCCTGTGATAGGGATTACACCAAGGGGTCATCAGACAATACCTGCCACAAATGCAATAGCAGGGCTGTGGATGTGTTGATTGCTGTTATCTCTCTTGCATGGTTTTCAGGACTTGCTGCTGTTGTATTGTACACAGCAGTGTCATTTCTTAAGTTAGAAAAGGTTCAGCACGCTTCTAGTTCAGGAAGCCAAGCGAAAGGCGTTGCCTGCAATGAGCACAGTACAGATGAAATAAGTGCTGGAATCGATCAGCCTTATCCCTCTGATGACTGCAGCTTGGATCAGCCAATCCCAGAGGTGAGATACACAGTAATGTCTCCTAAATGGAATGCTGATGCGGAACTGATAGAAAACAAAACCAGCTGTGCCAGCAGCAATAGGATTGACAATTCCTCAGTAACAACCACGATACAAGAGCTCATTCAGACATATGATACATGCGTGCTGCAAACACCGATTTCTGCTACTTGAACACAAGGCATGATGTAAGATGTTCAGCCATTTACCAGGCCATTGGCGCCGTTGCAGGAATCTGGATAACAGTTTTCATGGCAGATGTATCTATATGCTAAGTTGCATTGCACCAGTAAATGGTACACTCCAATCTGACAAATAATGAATGTGAGACGAGGTTGGTGGTCTTTATTCTGAAATACAGGACGTTGAGACCAATGGATGAGATGCTGAAAATGCTAAGCCATGCACATCAAAAGAAATACGAGTACTACTATTAACAGTAGTATCTATATGCCCACCACAATACTGAGGTATCTCGGTAGCCACACATCCAGCTTGAATGCAAATCAGTATGTATATGCCATTGCAAAGCTTGCGAGGATAATACCAACACTGCTAGCAATTCTGTTCACTGGTTCCTTGCGTGCATGAATTACAATATTTTCACATGCAGTACTCATACCATTAACCAACAGCATAATGCAATCATCAATTGCTTCAAATGGCAATATGAAGGGCCAGCGCATTGCGTTTTTAATTTCACATGAATGTGGAAAGATCCAAGATACTATTCCCAACTTTGACTCTGAGATTACTTGGTGTACAAATAAGCTGAATTCACTTCCAAGCCGCTGGTTATTTACACTGGAACCAATACATTTGATGCAATTGTGCAGGCTTTGGAGAGTGCAGATGGCAGAAGCAAAGCTAACACAACAATGGGACAAATGGTTGCTGGTCCTTCATCTGTAGCTGCTGAAGGGGACCTTGTGCAAGGGCCTCTGGGGATCGATGCTGTGTCTTGTGATCCAAAGGCAAGATTCGCCAGGGCTGATTTTGTGCTGCACGTTGAATTTACTGACTTGTTTTCAAATAGATGTATCAAAATATAACTGTCAATTGAACTGCATGGACAGGAAGTTAACTGTCAGTAATGTTTGGTCAACACCACCAGCTTCTTGGCTGAGAAGAAAAAGATCTATGCTGTCTTAAATCATCTTCAATATTTGCAAATGGAGCACACATACACTACCAGAGTGCAATTCCAGATCCCTAATTGGTCGAAACGCCTCAGTGTAAATGTATCAAAAGCGCTGCTTTGTGACACAATTGCTGAATTGATTGAAACAATATCTATTCAAACAATGGTACATTGCCCTCAGGACTGTGAAAATGTGGAAGACACATCCAGCACCAAATGCGAGAGTGGTGGAGTTGCTATTGTGTCAA
This sequence comes from Ostreobium quekettii, assembly GCA_905146915.1. Taxonomy (NCBI): domain Eukaryota; kingdom Viridiplantae; phylum Chlorophyta; class Ulvophyceae; order Bryopsidales; family Ostreobiaceae; genus Ostreobium; species Ostreobium quekettii. The sequence continues at coordinate 73,303 of CAJHUC010001429.1, read as the reverse complement.
CGGCATCCAATGCTGGAAAGAGCCCTGCACCAAGGGATTCAAGGAAGGAATCTATGTCCAACAAAGACAAGGCAGGATGAACAGGATTGATTTCATTTGATGATCCGGAAAAGCTAATACTACTATCATTGGTGTGCAAAGGCATAGCTTCTGCTTCAATCGCAATGCAAGAAGAGTTACTTCTATTATTTTACCAGTAAAAGTAGAATGAAAGAGATTGAAATCCAAACCACAGCAAGAACAAAAGTCAAGGGGCAAATGCGACTTCAGATTTTGAAAACAACGTGTCTTGGAACCCAGGGATCTCGATTCACATGACGGATTGCATGTTAGCCTTTTGATATTTGCTTGGCATTCACATCACGTGACGTGCCTAGATTATCATTGCCATGACATACTGCTACCTGCACAGTTTCTTGCCAACCTGCAGTTTTAGTACCACTGCCATGCAGAGCATCTGGCATATTCCTTTTGTACAAAATGCTTTACCCGCTTCAATTAGTGGAATTGGCTGCCATGAAATTGATGCAAACCTTACAGGGATGGGAGCATGGAGAGGCGAATAAAAGCACCAACTCTGGCAACAGCCAAGAGATTGTTGTGAACGTGGAAGGGACTGCTGCACCAGCAGAATCTGAGGAAGAGGATTGTACACTAGCAGCATCCAAGGAAGAGGATCCTGCAACTGCAACAGCAGATGTGAGGAAGGACTCCATGTCTGAAGTACTGAAGGTATGCCTGGGAATATTTCCAATGCAGTACATTTTGATCCAAGCATTTTGCTAATGTATCTGATCAAGATCTCGCTGGATCAACCTTGTTTTACATTCAATGCCCGAAATATATGATGTAGTTCTGCCATCAGATCAAAAACAACCTTGCAACATGCTTCCATTATCCAGGACTGAATGACTTAAATGCTCTTAACAATGGAAAATGTTTTCATGCCATTGTGAAGATAAGAATAAAATCATATCATCGGGAGGTGGTTCCTTTATTTCAAATGCTTTGCTCCAGCACTGGGAGCTTAGTCATGCAACAGTATGTTATTATTACAGACGTAAATATCCTGGCACAGCATGCTGTGGCACAGCACAATTTGTGGTGCAAGGAGGTAATGGGACAGCAGGTCAAAGCCATTGTTGCCTCCAGCATTGGCAGATATTTCTAGAACCACAAAATGCCACTGGAGCACGTGCTTGGCTTTGCAGGAGGGTGCAGTTCTCAAGCAACCCAGGCGTCAGTGAGCATGACTGGAATGACAAGTCAGTGTCAATCATTCCAGCAGTCTGCCGGCAACAATGGCAGCTAGCGGTGAAATTCCCTTGCATAGGCTTGGAGAATATCGAAAAGAAGGGAGGAAACAATCCACACTGAGTTCCTATTCTCAGAGGCTTTTGGCCATAATATTGCAGAGCTGGATAGATCCTATATTCAAATACTGCGATCGGCTGTGGTGCCAGTCTCAGGGGGCCTGGGGCGGGGTGGGGGGCAGTATCGAGACTGAAGTGGCCTCACGCCCTTCTCCTTTGCAAGAAAAGCACATAAGCAACCCCAGCAGCAACCTCAAGTTCTTCGTCCACCAGCATGGAGTCTGTGGGCTTTGGACAACAACGGGCATGATCCACAATGGCACCCAGTGCCCATTGTCGTTGCCACCATTTGCCATCATATCCAAAGCACAGCCTGCAGGTATCATGCTTATGTTTTGGGCTCGATTATGACATGTCCAATTTTCCAGAAATGAAGTTGCACTAGTGGAGCTGCCAACCAACTTGGCAAAAGTTTGCAAATACTTGCAATTTTCCTGGCCACATCTCTGATTGCAGATGTCAAAATACTCCAAGCCCCTGTTAGAATGCTGTATGTCAGTAAGGTTTCCTGCAGTCAGCATGCACCTACAATTTTTCCTGGTGTTGCTTGCCATTGCCCCTTAAGGTTGCCTTTGCTGATGGGCGTATTCCCTGAAACTGTCCATTGTCGAAATCACTGGAAGAGTTCCAATATGCTTCTTTCGTCCCAATTTAACGGCTGCTTATGCCCGCAGCACCTTGCTTTTGCATCATGCATCAGCTGTTTTTCAATGAAATTCACCAGTATGGTTAGCCCCACAACGGTGTCAACGTATTCCCCCCCCCCCCCCCTCCTCCTGCCCCCTCAATGCGGACACCCAATATCGTCACATTGGCGTCCTGAGGCGATTTCTGCTCCAAATAGCTTATAATTTCTGATTGCGTCTTGCACATTCTGCCCAGTCGGCATGGCTCAAATTTCTTGTCTAAATTCAAAGCTCCCACTCCGCAGTGCCCTTCCCACCAGCGCTACAACATGCCCCAATCCCCCCCCCCCCTAGACCCACGAACGAAAGCAGGGCAGAGACCGCCTGTCCCCCTACTGGAAGAGAAAATGGACGAGCTGCCAGCTGACCGAGTCAACGGTAGTCCTGGCAGACAGAAATTGCCAGCGCCATATTCCATGGGCAAAAGTAGGCGCATCCAGACTTGGGACGCACAGTGACGATCCCAAAACGCCACCAGCATTGCCCTGAGCACCTTTTCAGAGATTGCCGGTGGGTGTGGGGTGTGGGGTGTGGGGGGTGGGGGGTGGGGGGTGGGGGGTGGGGGGTGGGGGGGCACGCATCACCTCCAATGCAAGGCTGGCACCGACCCAGTGATGTCACACGTGCCCAGTGGATCCGAGTGGCCCGAAGTGCCCCTTTCCGTGGAGCATGCAGTCTGGTGCTGCTGTGCATTGCTACAGCCCATTGCGTGCGGAAGGGAGGGGGCAATCCAATGCACGGGGACACCGTAGGTGTCCGATAATCGGGCAACTGATCATGGAGCTGACCGCATACAGTCAACAAGTTGAATTAATCCGTTAAGTATTGGTGTATTGGGCAGTACTGTAGAGCAAGTTGCCTCGATCCAGAGAACCGCAAATTTTCTGCATGGCTGTGAATGCAACCGCTTCTGTTATTTCGAGGAGCATGCCTTTGCAGCAGTGAGACACGGCCGTCCATGCAAAGCACATCACGCCGTTGAGACTGGAGCTCAGCGCATTCCTTAGAAAGATGTGTAAGGATAGGAAACGTCAACCAAAAGGCCAAGTCGTCAAAATCTATATGTCTTGCAGCGTCGATTGAGGCTCGACCTTCGGGATAGGAGTTGTCATCCTGGCCCTGAATTATAGGGCAGGGCTTTTCGACGTCCATTGCTGCTGTCAACCGCAGGAGGCCTCCAAATCCTGTTGGCAAAGAGCAAGGACGGGTGGTGGCCATCTCTCTGATCAAGTTTGCACAATTAGGGAAATGGTCAGTATGAAATGAATGAAAAACTGACCCTGATGCGGCATTTGAAAGATTGGGGCCCAGGAGAACTTCTAGAATGTTGAACCCACGCCTCTTGGAGCACTAGAGATGCGCTATGTTGCGATGGATTGTTTATCGCATGCAAGAATTGTTATGTATAAAAATAGAATATGTTTTGTATGGCTTACATACAATATGTGTTTTAATATAGCTGCATATTGTCACATTTATAATATTGCAATAACGTCAGCAGTATGGCTCGTACCATGGGTTGTAGTTCCTCTCTCCAGAATTGAATGAACGCGTGTCTTTGAGAGGCCAAATTCACATCGCGCGCTTATCTGTTCTTTGCAGAATGGCAACACTTAGTAAACTCACGTGTGATGCTCTGGCCGGAATTTTTAGTCAAAGTGCTAAACGCATGTTATAGTACTTTGAATCAAACGATTCGAGCAGAACAGTCAGATAATGTCAAGGTCGGACCTACCCTCCCCCCCTCCCAACGCCCCCTGAAGATGGAGGCATTGTGCTTGACATTGCGCACCAAGAGAGGGATATCCGCTGCCACTGTCGAGACTGCAGGTCGGAGCCGTCCGTGAGACAAGGCGGGACCATGCAACCGGGTTTCAAAGCACCCCATCATCGATCCCAGCTGTGGATTTTCCCATCCCACCATATGCTCATCCAGGTATCCGAAATCCGAAAACTGGCTGAGTTCATGATCGAGGTTCCTTTAGGGTACTGCGTCACCATGGAAACTTTGGAAGGAGGGCATCCTTCTGCACAGGAGTAGGCAGATCGCCAGGAATGGCGGTCATGGGCGCACCATCCATGAGGGCTTATCAGGGCTGTTCACGGCGCTCTGAAGGATGCCACCGTCCAAAACTTCAGATGCTGACCATGCAAGACTCTGAAAGGCTAACCTTGCAGGCATTAGTGACCTCCATATGCACATCGAATCATTCCACCATCGAGACTGGCAGGAGTCCATTGCCTTTGACAGGCACGTCTATGCTCCGGGCATGCAATTTGTTTGTAAGCTGCGCTGGAACATAGATTTTTTAGCGCACACAGCAATAGCAGAGCAGCCCTCAGGATACCTTACAATCTTCTGTAAAGAATGGGTTTTAAACATGCCCGTCTGTCGCTACACACGATTAGCCGAAATCCAAGACATCGGTGACCAACAGATGCAGAGGCCGGTTCTGTCAGCATTTCACGACGATGGGTAAAGATCATTGGGCTGGAGCCTGAGCTGCGTGGGCAGCTCTACGTTCACAGTGCTGCGGAGTCCGTGGGCAAGGCTGCACTCGAGAGTGGGGCGTTTCTTCATTCGGAGCGCCACCCCTGGCCTGGCCCGTGCACCCAAATAGTCAAATTATGGTCTGGAGTTAGGCACAGTTGCTGCCTCGTCAAATTCATCGTACTGATGCATTTTCAAAGATTTGGTATTTGGTGCTATGCTTTTAATTTCAACAAAAAAGCAGTCAGGTTATTCATAAATCCAGCCTCTGAATCAAATGCGTTCACTTAATTCCGGACAGAGTATATGCATAATATCCAGTCGTAGCCCCTTGTGGATTCCATGTTGCGTGGTACACAAAAGCCTTGATGCAAGTGTCCATCGACGCCGAGTGTCCAAGCAAGCCTGCAAGGCAACCTTGAAGCGACAGCTTGCACCTCAATGTCCCCTACTGGTGTGTCCATGCATTGGATATTGAGAACATCACAGATTTTTGGGATCGTTGATGCTGTGATGACGGCCATTTTTATGATGAGGATCCTGGCACGGTCGAGTGTACTTGGCAATCAATATGCCGCGTGCCACTGTCACGTCCTTCGCCACGACAGTGGCAATGGCAGACATTGCCGCTCGCAGGCGCGGGGGCGGCTCAGAACTGTGGAAATCTCTAGTGAACGTGGCATAAGAACGTGGCATAGTGTTTTGGACCAAGTCAAGGCAATTTTGGGGAGCCAACTGTAGGGATAAGGCCGACTACTTTTTGGGCGAATTTGACATTCGAAACTGGCATCTAAGAGTTTCGAAACTCAATCATTCCGATCTGGGCTCATTTTGAAACTCAGATATCATTTCCACGACGAAAGTTCTCTTCAAAATATGACAATTGATATGAGACAGAAAATATTTTGTATTGGATATCCCAATTGGTGTTTCAAACTTCTTGCAGTACTTATCCAACGGTTTGCACAAAAACATTTACAAAGTTGATTCACGAAGGCAGTTGGTGTGTCTGCCAATTGTTTCTTAAGCAGTCTTTTGCCACAGCTCAGTCCGCTGTCCTGCACGGTTGCATTGGCTGCTCAACAAACAAGGACATAATTACCTGCAGCCAGAACATGTTACAACATAGCATTGTGCATCAACGTTGCCAAGCAGCATGTAATGCGGGGATGATTCACAGCCATGACACCAGAAATGCTTCTTTATTTGATCTATGTAAAGATAGATGGATTCCACGTGTTTCCAGACGTTTGGGTGGAACTCTCAACCACAGGGCAAGATGAACTGGATCCTTCTTTGTCGACAACTGGGATTGGTGTGCCACCCATCTTGTAAACTTTGCATCCACTGAAACAAGTGCATGCACATTCCATTGACGAGGCTGCTCACCTCACACTTGTAGTTTGAGAGCTTAGGAGAATGCGCTTTGCTCCACACTGGAATTGCATAATACCAGAGCTCTGCCACAAACTCAGCAAATCTTGTTTTGGCTCAAACGTGAGAGTGTTCATTCCAAGGACCAGATGCACTTGTGCACAAGAATTAAAAAAACGAATACAATGTGTAAGTATGGCATTTCAAGTAGAGCAGGGCATTGGTGTGGAAACAAGAAATGTTGATTTAGGTTGATTTGATGTAAGCTGATGGAAGTTGCCATATCCAAATAAGTACATAAATATCCAAAATGAACAAGGACATCCACTGACAGTTATGTTGCCCTGACGAGCTGCGCAGCTTAGTCACTAACCTGCTCGTGATATGATCCACTTCGCTAATACTTCGTGCTTTTGTGTAGATTCTTCTCAATTTTCTCCAGGTCGTCAGCATTGGATTTCTCATCAACATCAACTGGGCAGAAGCCATTTCCAAGACACTGGGAATCACAGGTACTCGCTTATTGTCACTGAGTACGGCATCACATTTGCAGTTCAAAGCTGTTGCTCAGCTCATGCCATAATCCCCACACTGTTCTCAGTACTGTATACAGAATTTCTTTCATTTGAGCAGACAGCAACAATCTGTATCCAATAGCACCCTATTCTGCTCTGACCCATCACACCTTGGATGCAGCACCCTGATTGGGGTAACCTCAGCTATGCTGCTGAAATTTAAATGCACATCAGGAAACATTGGGAATTCATATGCATGAGGATATTTGTGACAGTGCTACTAAATGTTGAATACAGACAGCATTGAGTGGCAAATTGCAAGACCATAATTGTTGCCAATCCACACAACGCTCATGGGCAATATTTTCCATTCCTTGCAGATTTTTTGGCAGGTGGTGCTGGGGGCCCTGTGTATGACAGGAATGCAGCATTAGGATGCTTGCTGTCCAAGGGAGATGGTGACAACGGACGGATATCTTTGATTCGGGTTGCTGTCTTCAGCTGGATGCCATTTATGCTGATTGCCGTGATCAGTATTATATGGGTATTCATTGCCTACCGGTCCAAGAACAGCGAGTTGCCCAAGAATGATGAGTCGCTTGAGAGCAGGATGTCCTACATTGCTCGCCACTGGGCTGTGACTCTGTTTTCTGTGTTCTACATCTCCTACATCGACATGACAACCAACATGCTGAAGATTTTCAGATGCATTGGTGTTGACTCAGCTGATGAAACGTGCCCCGAATGTGCGACTGCAACGTCAACCTATTGGGTGGAACACACAGACGTGGAGTGCTATAAGGGAGATCATTTAAAACTGCTGCTGGGTGCCGGGGTTCCCTTGATCCTTGCAATCGTTGGGATGCCCATCTGGCTTCTAACTGTCTTCACCCTGAACAAAGATGGAACAGGAAGAATCCGTGCTTCAACGTACGGATTCCTGTACAAATCATATCGCCCATTCAGGCAGTACTGGGAGATTGTGGTGGTGCTTCGGAAAGGTCTCCTGTTTGCCATCACCATTTTTGGGCACTCGCTGAAAGCCAACCTTCAGGCCATCCTTGCTATGGGTGTTCTGTTATTCAGCCTGGCAGCCCACATTTTGCAAGCACCTTTTGTTACAAACGTAGATGGGCATAAGGGTGCTGATGGACGATCGATAGACAGAAAGAGTCCTTTGAGCCTCAACACCTTGGAGTCGCTGTCGCTGTTCACCTCCATTCTCTTCTTTTTTGCTGGTCTGATGTTCAATGATCCCAACACCTCTGATTGGGCGAAAGTGGCAATTTCTGTTTTCCTCATCCTGGCATTCTTGGGCACACTCGTGCTTATCCTTCGTCAGTTCTGGCAGGAAGTTGCAGACATGATTGACGTTTACATGGATAAGCACAAAATTGTGGGATGCAAGGATGAAAACCTTTTGACAAAGATATGGTTTGTGGCCAAAGATACCATTGGCAAGATGAAGACATGGTGTCTTAGGACAGGCAGAGAGCAGCAGTGCACTGGCAGCACTGGGGACATTGATTAAAGGGCATCAGGATGGCTTGTTTTTTGTGATGTTGGTAGCTTCCTGTAAGTCACAGGTGGAGCACTGGCTTATGTTCAGTGAGTTGGCACAATCAAGAGCACTGTGCTAACTCTGAATGAAATGAGAGGAATGGGGTGCACATCATGGCTTAGGAGCAGTCTCTGTCGTGTCTTACTGGGATGAGCTTTTGCGTTCAATCTTATAGCAAATCTGACGGAAGAAATGATGGAAGAACTCATATGATTCGTTTGATTACAGAGGATTACTCCCACGGCTGTCAGATCACGTGTTGTGTGTATTTTCTTGACCTGAAACTGAACTCTTAGTTGCCACCTGATCAGGTTGAATGTGCTTATTTCCCTTGCCCGCAGTCTGATGGGATACGCTTTTTGCCACTGCTTCAGGAGGTTCTCACCTTGGATTTTCATGTAAGGCTCAATGCTAGTGCACTATTGCTCTGCGCATTCAGTAAATTACAGGTTAGCAAGTGCATGCAGCTTTGAGGGACTTGCACGCGTTCATGTTCATCCTGATTCTTTGCTCGAAGGGACGAAATCTACATCTGCTTGGTGACTCGCTCAATTTACGGGACCACGACATTCAGTATCTGCCATTAGCATAATCCGCATCTCTATCTTTTGAAATTCCTGGCCATGACTAATGCAAATGGCCATTTCCATTAGTCTCATGGTGATCTGCTCTACTGCGTCATTTTGGTCTGTGCAAAGTTTGATGGCTCAGTTTTGACCGAATATGCTTGGAACAGTCTTGGAACTCACCCACTCACCCAAAACCTGAATTTAATGGCAGCCTCACATCTAAACAAGCTCTGTTATGCCATCATGTCACTTGATTTGTGAGAGCAGCCAGAAAACGGACAACTGGCAGAGTCCGATAATGCCTTGCAAGGGCAAATTATGTCGTGTATCTGTACTGCTTGCAGCATATGCAAATGTACACAGAAATGTACATGTACATGTATTGGGACATATATGTATACTGTAATTTATTTAGCATTTCCACAAACGACGCGATGCCAAGCCCTCTTTTGCGACCCCCCCCAAAAGAAAAAAAAATCAACGATGCTCCTGCGAGGGCATGCAGAAGAGAATCGAAACTCGAAGAAACGGCACAAAGATATCCAAGGTAGGTTGCAAGAGGGCCACGGCATCCTGTGGGTTTGGGGTCGGATCCCATCCAAGGAGCAGCCTCGGGGTGACTGGCATCGACAGAAGGCGGCTTTGCTGGAACCCCACCAAACAGAGAAGGCATGCGCCAATGTCGTCGCAATAGAATGGATGCGATGGTCACGATTGCGGCTGCAAATGCCTGGATTTGTCAGCTGCGCGAGTCCCATGGGACATACCGAAAGTCCGCCTTGGCGTATGCAACATACACGTATCTATGGAAATGATGCAAAGGTGACCACTGCGACTGATGGAGCTGCCAAGCAAGGGTATCGGGTACCAAGACATCGCCACGGCTTGATGCTTCCCGAGTTAGAAGTCCCACCCACCCACCCCCAGCATTCCAAGCGCGACATTTGACGCAAGCAAAGGAGCGCCTTTGCGCTGCTCCATAAGGCCACCGATCATTTTTTTCCTACTCCTTCGGCGTCTGCACGGGCGATGCAGAAGGAGGGAAAATGACGGCCGACGGTTTTCCATCAATGTATGCAGGAATAAATTCCTTAAAAGCCCCTGCGAAATTCACCAAATATGGAAATGCTAAATAAAATGGGGTATACTGGATGGCATGTAGGGGCTAATCGCTCCAACCCCCAAAGCATCAGTCAGTATGCGATAACTAGATGCGAGATTGTGGACTGCTTGTATTGTTACCACAGAGCTACCAAATCCACTCCATGCATACAACGCTGTGATACTTCTCCATCGATTGGGCCCCTGTGTTTCACTTGGGACCCGAGGTCCAGAAATTTGCCCTCCATTCAGTGTGCCACTTGTGATTTGGGCTCGAAGAAGTATGTGGTCCTCTTGGCATTACCGCAGAGAGAGCATTCCATCAGATGCGAAAGGGTGGCTCTGGAGGAACCAATCCCTTCTGCTCCTTTGGGGCGGGCTCCCCGCTTCCCACCGAGCTGATGGCCGCGCTGTCGAAGTTTCCGTGGTTGGGCATTCTCATTCGCTGCCACGGGCTGCAGGAAGGCAGTTCAGAAACCATGGAATGTTCTCCAACGTCCTTCATCTATTTCTTTGATTGGTCCCAGTTTTAAATCAGTGCGCATTATGTAATCGGTACGTTACGCGCGGGTAATGTATTAATTGATCAGGCGTTGATATGGTTACCCGATGTATGTGTACGCATACAACATGAACTCGAGTTGGTCGTCCCAAGGTCGGATTGGACTAGTCCGCAACTGATATATTCATCCCGACATGGCAACCGGCAGCCACATATTCGGAAATTGGCAAAGCCACATCGGTTACGACACATTGCCCACAGTCGCGCGTCGCCACGCTGAGCACAGCTTCTCGAGAAAACTAGAAGCATAATTCGCGACCTCCACCGGAAGCCGCCCATCGTCAGGATGACCGCTCCAATCACCCCTTTTCCAAAATCACGACCACTCACATTCAATTAACGACAACAACACACCCTTGGAACGTGCGTGCCACATGTGTACAACATGTGTCCATGTTGGATTCACCAACACACACAAGCTCCCCCAAGCGCATATGCACTTGGCAGATACAAAGTCATCAGCCACGAACTGCTTGATTACACAGGCTCACACTCACGCAAAGAGCAGTTGGCAATCGCAGACAATGATATTTGCAACAAGGTGCAGCCACGCTGTCATTTCGCCATAAGTGTATTCAAGGACCTGGGGAATTCATTACATTGTGGCATGAGTTCAAGCACATGAATAAACACACCTATCACCTATTGGACCCCACAACCACATGTTGGGACAAGAGCCGCTGCTCATACGACGAACACATCAAAAGTGGTCCCTGCTGTATTCGGTCTATTACAAGTGGTAAACAACGAACCATCTCTATCACCGCTTCCCATCGCACAGCACAAGGGAAAGAAACAGACCTGATCTAGGGACAAACGTGGGCCAATGGGTCCTGTTCTTGCCCTCAAGCTGTTTCGGACAGGCCGGACTAGAGCCTTGCTTTGCATGTATCTCAAAGGATTGGAGGTAGCCAGAAAATCTGCTTGCACTCGTTCACCATCACTTACCACGAGGGGAAGAAACAGACCTGGTCTAGGGACAAACGTGGGATATGGGTCCTGTTCTAGCCCTCAAGCTGTTTTGGTCAGGCTGTACTAAAGACTTGCTCTGCATGTATCTCAAAGGATCGGAAGTAGCCAGGAATTTCACTCGCACCCATTCCACCCTCGAGGGTCGTCACCTGCGATGCCGCGGTGGAGTCCACGATGTAGCAACAGCCCCTGCGCGCTTCCCTGGTACGCCGCTTCGCGAAGGGTGGCCACCCCACGGCGCCGCGTGTGCGGCGGTTCGAGAGCCAGGGTATGCCAACATGCCCACACCGCACCATCACCGCGCTGCCAACCATCGCCGGCGCAGGGCCGCGATCAAGGTCACACTGCCTGCGATCTTCCCTGGCGGTGGGCAGGGAGCCGAGCTGCGGGGATTGGCCGCGGGTCACTGGGCCTCGTCGCAACGCCGGGGCAGTCGACGCCCGGGGTGGTGGCGGCTGCTTGGTCATGATCCGGAGGGCGCAGGGGGTGGCGGCAAACCAATGGTTTCAAAATTTGGGGATGACATACTGCAGCAGCTGATGCGATGTGGCGTGGACTACACTTGGGAAAGAGGGCCAATATAACACGTGTTCAAACGTGTACAAAGTTTACAGGTTTGTGTCATTTTTGTGTTCTTAACGTGCAGAACTTTGATGAAATGTGTTTTGTGTGTGTTCGAAAAAGTGTTACTTCCTCCGTCCCATATTAAATGTGCTCTATTTTAGGGACAAAATTCGTTACAAGGGCCCCCTCAAAAGTACAAAACAATGTCAAAATCAGAAAGATTAGGTCCCGAAACCCTTAACTACCAATTTTCAAGGGAAAAAATCAGCCCTGACCCCTCTGAGTAGCCTCCAAAATACCCCTTGTCCGGCCCAAAAAATGCGCATTCACATTCCACATCCACGGAAGATCTCCACGCATCTGGGTGGCCCCCGTCCTTGTGTGCGGCACGCCAAAGTCGTTCCCGCCGTCGTGGTGGAGGGCAACATCAAACACGTGGAATAGCCCTTGCCAAACATGCTCCAGCGTGTTTGGATCGTATTTGTAGAACGATGATGTCACGGCGTCAACGATGGCTTGCAGATTTCCGCCATCCTTGATCTCTGATGCACGGACCCGCAACGAGCGAAAAGCCCCAAGATTCAAGACGTTGAAGTCTGGAATTCGGGCAGGCTGCCAATCCAAGGTTATGTGGTAGCCTTCCTTGGAGCACTCCGCCTCAATCGATGCTTGAATCGACGATTTGGTATGTGGCTTGGCCCCATCGAATCAGATCACGATGTGTTTCTTCAAGTGTTTGTGTGCATCTCTGATGGCGGGGAAGACCTTTTCCACCATCATGTGCCTCCAGGCATCCCCGTCCACTGAAACCAGCTTCAACTCTGCCTCCCCAGCAGCTCTATGTTTGCTTGATCGCACCGCAAAACCCTCCCTCACGAATGGCCAGATCCCTATCAATACATTGAATTTGGTCCCGTTCGGCCTTTTGTGGGGGTGGTCAGCGGCAGCCAAAAACATCACTTCTTTATAAAACTCTTTCTCTGTGCTTTGGGAGCTCTTAGACGCTCTGCTTCCGGCAAGACCCACATTTTCTGAGCATCTTCATCAAATAGAACCACTTTTCATCCACGTGAATTGTGTTCGCAAAGTCAAAAGAATCCCACTTGCGCCCCACTTTGCGTGTGTGGGCCACGATCCAACGCAACCTAGCGACTCTCTGCTCTTCAGAGAGACACGGTTTTATCCTCCTAGTAGCTCGCCTTGCGCCCATCCCCTTCAAGCGCCGAAACGACGTCGATTTGGCAATCTCCGTCCTAGCAGCCATCGCCCTAATTGTCCACCGTTTGGTGGGGGTGATGGCCACCACTTTCTCTCGCACCTCCTTGCCTATCTTGGGAGGCCTCCCGCAGTTGCCTCGATGACGGCAATGAAGATCCAAGACTCAGGGATTGGAGATCTGGGCCCGCATCGCTTTGCCGATTAGCCGAATTGACCTCGAATCGCAGCCAAAACCCTCGGCGAGTTCGGCGATCAAGCCACTCGGAACCCGTCTTTTGCTGCCTTGCCGCTTCATAAGGACCGCTCCCACCTTCAGCCTGAGCGGCGTGGAAAGTTCTTTACGGGCGGCTCTGTTCTGCTGCCGCGAAGGCGTGGTCTTCACCATCGCGGAAATGGCCGTTTTCGCGGATTCGTTGAAAAACCGGTGGATTTCTGGCCAGAGGACCCTTGTTATAAAGTACTGCCAAATCCTCAATACTTAACGGATTGACGCGAAGTTTTGACTTTGTCATTTGAAGCCATAAGAAAAGCTTTGGGCAAATTTTCATTAAAAAATAAAAAGTTTATAGTGGAGAAATTATGCGCCAAAGTCATAGAGGACATTTAATATGGGACGGAGGAAGTATTTGCTAGTGCTACGCCTGCTTGCCCCGAGCCCCGTTCGCCTGGACAAGAGCGGGGTAGACACAGGGCGCCGGGCAGGCAATCGCGCTTCCCTAGAGGGATGGACAGTAGACAACTCGAGCAGCGAGGTGTGTGCGCCAGGCTGCCGAAAGATCGGACGCTGTTACGTTTATTGTGGTTGGGTTCATGGAAGTATAAGCTTGGACCGACCATTACAATTGCAAAGCCCCGAGTCGATAGATTCCTAAGTAATTCACTGCTGCAATTCATGGCATGTCAACAACTGGAAGCTTAGGATGTTTGCCTCGGTGCGCTTGATATAGGGGACGCAAGTGCGTAACTGATCAACGCCGTTGTGATGGGCCACATTGCGCGCAACAGCAAGCAGATTGCTGCCCCAAGGAAATGGCACATCTTCCGCCCTCCAGGGCCATCTTACAACAGGTGGTTCCCTGCACTTGACACAAAAAAAATAGCTTAGTAAGTCATGAACTTGTCTTGTTATACAGGATTCCTTGATGATGATCAATTCAGCTACTTTAAATTGAATCAATTGAGCTACCTATATTAGGCTCGATCATTCAGAAACATTCAGCTGGATCATTCAGCTACATTTCAAATGTAGCTCACACACTTAAAAGAATCCAAGACCAAATTTACAGTCCAAGTACCGAGCCATACAACCAGGGCCCCCTCCCAATCAAAACGAGGGAAGTCCTAAAATGAACTCAAGCTTCAATGCAATGAAAAGCATCTATAGCATGTTCATTGCGCCTAGGCCACAGCCCATTCCATAGCCACTGTCCACATACAGTGTGGTACGCAACACCGAAACTCGACCCCAGCCAACAACATGTGTCCGCACCCCAGCCAGAATAAATTCAATCCTATCTAACTATTATACATATGCTTTTGGCTCCCGCAACTGATAGCTTGATGCCAAATGAAACCAAGCACCTACAGGGAGATACAGACGAAATGAGAAACCCAACGCAGACTGATACACATACCTGTGCTGGACCTAATTTCCAAGCACCCATATCCCATCCAAAGGCAGGGGCTCAGAACCTTGTCCCTGGCAAATGCGACAGAATTCTGAACAGCACGCCAATTGCCCATCTTGCAGGATGGTGGTTGATTCCTTGCACATGGCACAAATGACATGATACAGTCAGGACAAAGGGTGGGAAAAGCGATTGCACATGAACGTCAACAGATTTTTGGTCCCCAAGAAGAGCATCCCTGACAACTCAACAATGCACAGGATATCAGGTGCACAAGCACTGCACATACAAATAACGTTGGAAATTGGTTCAACCTAACTGCGGCAGTCATTCATTCAATGCTGCTTCATTGCTCGCAGTGCTTACAAATGCCAAAGGAAATGATAGGCGCCGCATAGAGACGGATACAGAGGGGTCCTTGCTGAGCTGCACATTCAAGGGCGCCATGTGTCCAGGTCAAGACACTTATGCTTTTGTTCACATTGTTTTGGAGATCAGCCCAAAAGATGCGAACATCCTCCAACACATCATCGGGTGGAGTTTGCTGGATAAAAGCTCAATTTCTAACCACCACAAGTACGGCACCCAGCAGTCCATCGTGCTGACACATCCCACAGATGTTCTTGCTGTCCTCCCACAAATGGAAGACACTAGTTCAGCCCAAGATGCAGCTGAAGGTAGCGGAAGTGCCAGCGAGAAACAAGCACTGGGACAACCCACGGTGGGGCTGGATGACAGGTTTGACGCTGCTGATGCAGGGACGTTGGGTATGGGTGTTGATGCTGGTGGCATTTTTAAAGACACGGCAGATGTGCACATCTCGGGTGGAGGGACAAGCTGTGTACCTATGGATACAGATTCACTTCAATCATCGGATACATCTGGAGCACGTGATGAGGACTGCTAGCAATATAATCATCTGCTCGTCCTACCAAAGTAAAAAGGACGTTGCGAGGCTAGGCTGCCTAAAAATGATGGAGCTGAGGTTCGAGGCTGCGCCGGTACAGAACGGGGACGCATTGGTAGTGCAACAAGTCAGGCAGAGAAGCAGGCTCTGGCTTTGATGTTCAATGAGTTTGCTATTGAAGCCAAATGGGACCTTGTAGGGGTGCTGTGAAAGACTTGATGGCAGTGCTGAAGAAGAGCAATGCTATCAGTTCTGATATGATATAGCCATTCAGATACGATGACAAGCATCGGGCAGGTTGTTGGAATCACATCGTTCCACTATATTGTTTGTCCAAAGCCGGAAAGCAGGCAGCTATTGAGGTGCAATGCTGGCACGTCTCGAGTGTGCCTGCGACGCGGAACAGCAAGGGCAAAAACTGGTGAGGACTCTTTTTTTACCTACAACAGCATCTCTGAGCTATTGAGAAAATTTTGCGATTCAACCATCCTGGTCAAGTTGCGCCGCTACCCAAAAAATCGCCCGGCACCTCTAGATGGGGAGATACATTATATCTGTGACACAGATACCCAGGCTTCTATAATGGAAGATGAACTTATATCTGCTGATCCAGGCACCATAACATTGCCTTTCTCTCAAGACGGTGCCCAGCCGTTCAAGGACAACAACACTGCGTCCATAGACGCATTCACAGTGGCCATTCTCAACTTCCCTCCTTGAATGAGAAGCGTGCCTGGATTGGAACTTTCCTTATTGGACTTGCCAACATTCCAAAAGGGCAAGACAACGGTGTCTTGCATCCTTACTGAGAACCATTTGTCGATTAAGTCAACTACTCGTACTTGCATGGCATACAAGTGAGGGATCCAACAACCAGTGATGAAGTGTTCGCTTTGAGGGTTAGAGTCCTGTGTGGAGCTGGTGGTGGAATAACGGAAAGCCGGGTTGGCCAAAGAGCAATCTCATGCATGGTGTAAAGAATGGTGGTTTCTGCCGCACAAACATGGGGGCCCATGCTCCAGAGCTAGCAAAAATGATCTACCCCTTGGTGCACCGCTATCTCCCCAATCATGAAGTTCGTCTGCAAATTCGATGCTCAGAGCTGCGTGACCCCTCAAGAGTGATTTAAAGAGCTGCATCTTTGCCGCCAGTTGCTTCGGATTTCAGTCCAACTGTGCATCCCCCGCCTACGCGCAATGCAAACGCAGTGAGGCGTGTTGCTGTATGTTTGGAGAAAGACAACATGGCCGTTAATTACCGGCGAAAGTGTATTGCAGAGGATGGGGGGATGGGGTACAGTGCATTGTGGAACTTA
The DNA here is from genome assembly GCA_905146915.1 of Ostreobium quekettii. NCBI lineage: Eukaryota > Viridiplantae > Chlorophyta > Ulvophyceae > Bryopsidales > Ostreobiaceae > Ostreobium > Ostreobium quekettii. The sequence goes on along the minus strand of CAJHUC010001429.1, from coordinate 56,467 downwards.
CAGCCACACTTTCAATCTATCACAGTGACTTTTGACTGTACGCATGAACTATGTGAATGCTTTACTCGCCTACTGCCTTCCACAAATAAATACACTTCATCACCGAGGCTTCGAAGCATGTAGGAGTACGAGCAGGCTGTGAGCAGAAGATATTTAAGTATGGCAGTGGACAACTTCCCAGCAATTCTGAGCCCAGCGAACCTGCACATCGCGATGGAGCGTTTGAATGGACTGGCAAAAGGGGAACTATCAAGTTGAAAAGGGCGAAATTGGCACTTTGCTTTGAGCAAACCAGAGATTCAGAACTCAAACCCAACACACATGGCATACATTTCTCTGTGGGATGTACTGGTGGATTTGCACTACATGGGATGCTCTTGGAGCCGTAATTGATTACAGCGATGGGCCTCCTCAAAGCATTCAGCTTACCAAAAACCAAAATTGTGGCAATGGCCAGTGCACATTCACTGACAACGCCGAACAAGGGTGCATAGAAGGCTTTCAGAAGCTCGTGCCATCTGTGCAATTGCAAAGCACTTTCCTCGGATGTTGCTGGACCATCAATGGCACCGGGTGATTCACGTCTTAGACCACCTGCCAGTGCGCACATGCATGACATGGCACGTTGAGATGGCTAAAATACGCCTTATTCGCAAAAGGTGTGGGAAGAATACCGAAGACAACGCAGCTGGGTGGGGTGGGGGACATCACTTGCGCTTCTTCGGAATGCTTTCCAACCAGCTACAAGTGATGGTGTATCAAGGATTGCAGGTGGCTCATTACCATTCCATTGTGCGAAATTGTGCTTTGGACAATGCGACGACGTCACAAAGGTAAAATTCGACATTTAGGAACCATCAGCGTGCCCGAAATGGGTCAAGTCTGTTGGTCAATCTTGGCCATATTGCCAGGATTCAAATAACTTCCTCCGTCCGGAAATAACTGAAAATTTGCTTACGAGGCCATACTTATATTGCAAACTTGCTAGTTTTCTTTCAAAATTGGACCAAAAAACTAAATGCACATTTATTATATGTCGCCAAATTTCTGCGGACAATGAATGAGTACCGGCCACATGGCAGCGCTTTGAAGCCTTGTGATTCAGGCCAAAAAGTCGAGGTTCCTCAAGGTCTGACCGTAGAGAACCCCAAACAGGCCCTTGACCAGGACGCATTGCGACTGACGGTGCGCATCCCAGAATGGACATTCGTTGCTGCCGTCTTGGTGGCAGGTCGATACCGTTCCTGCCAGAGGGGGAAGATCAAAAAATGGGTTCCTTACCTTTCGGTCCTTGATCGCCACCATGGTTTTGATGGCTTTATGAGGACAGCAGCTCCGGAGCGGAGACCCAGAAATCTGCGAACCTCCCAATCACGGCGTTTGCAGAAAGGGATCCCACCATGGGCGAGGACGCCATGGGGGGCAAGGCCACCACGGAAGGCTTAGGAGAATGTGATGTGCCCTCGCTGCGTGGCAGCCGAAAGATCGTTGAAACTGGCTGTGGTGGGCACGTGCCGCAAGAAGCACTTTGTGCGCAATTCACGCTGCTTTCAAGGGTGCCGATGCAATTGAGAACGCCACCATAGCGACACGCGGAGTCTCCGATAGAGCATTCAAACCCTCCAAATTCATGTTTGGCGGGGTTGAAACCTGTTTGGAAAGAGGGCTTGCTTCCATCAGGAATGCACCTAATTGGAGATCTGTGCTGAACCCAGAGCTTATGTTGCGCCCAAACATCCAGCGGCTAGTCTTTAGCTACCAGCATAGCTCTAGGCATTGAGGGATCCCAGGCATGACGGTGTGCCGTTGTGGAAGATGGGGGGAATTTCGAGCATCCATCGATGGCGGTACGCAAACATAGGTGCCAATTCTGTCAATCGTGCATTGCGAAGGGTGTCGATCTTTGGGCTAGAGCCCGATCGCCGCGGCAAGATCCCGCCTTCTGTTACTTTGAAGACCACTGGAAAGGGCATCACTCGTGTGCCGGGCCTTCTCGGGTCCGAGGCGCTAGGTTTTGGTGGGGTGGGGGACTGACTGCGAATGTTCAAATTCTGGCGCTGAGTCGTTTGGCTTCAAAGCACTATCGCATGCCTGAATCTTGTTTTCTATTGACGGAATTTTGATAGAATTGACACATAGTGTATACACTGGTACAATTTTGAAAGAAAAATAAAAGCACATGATAAAATGTGGTCAGTCAACAAACCGTTTCATTTAATTCCGAGCGACGGAAGTATATTAATTTCATTTAAATCCATAAAAATGTATATACACAATAACAGTTTATAAATTAAATATTGGCACTACATCTTGGTCATGCACTACTCCAGCAACACTACATATACATACAACACACATTCAAAATTCACCGTTGTTGTGCTTCTGGCAGGCCCCCAGCAGCTGCAAGCTTGCAAGAGCACTACAACACAGGGATCAGTGCATCCGTGCACCACCTGGCGAACCCTAATATATGCGCCTTTAAACAAAGGAGGTCGATATCTCTGAAGAATGGGACAAGCTCGTGTGCCGAACCAACGTTGGGTACACGACTATTGCTGAAAGGAGCAAAAGCAAAGAAGGCACATTACCCACAATCAGCATCATAGGTCGTGTATGTGACGCTGCTCGTGAGGAGCTTCAGGCAGTCCTTGTGACTTTGCACATTACCTTTCTCTGCGTTTCGTGGAAGGCAGATGAGCAGAGCCATACCATCAGCTGTGGGGCATGTACAAGGTGGAGCGTGGCTTCATAGACGCAAACAATTTGCACCAGCGGTGGTCACACTGCAAAGTTGGCGTACCTGGGGACGAAGTACTGCCACTGAGCTCCAAGTGGTGGAAATAGATAACCAGGTGACGAATAGCCCCAAAGCATGCATGGGCACCTAAAATTGAGCAGACATAGGAGGTGTTAGTTTCAGGAACCAAGGAGCTGGGCATCGAGAGGGACGGCACAAACTCCAACTTCCTCCCAAGCTCGTACGATCTTCGCCAATCCACAGCAGACTTCTTTGCGTGAGTAGGTCAATTCCTGACCTTCATTGAAGTGGTGCCACCCTGGCACTATTCCGAAGACCCCAAGAGCATAATTATGCGATTTGGGCTGGCGAAGTTGTTTGAGGCACCCTCGCCAGCGATCCTCCCTCTTTGATATCTTCCCTTGATTGTCAAGGGCGAATTCCTTCCAGAATCTACAGAGTACGGGTACAAATACGCTGTATGGGACATCGCAAATGTGGTTCCTACAAATGTTGCTGTTGTGGCCTTGGATGAGCATTTTCAGCTTGGCAGGGCCATGCATCGAAGGCGCATTGTTTCATAAAAGAGGCTGCAAACTGCTATCCCAGCAGATTGGCACTGGCTACCTGGAAACTGTGCTGCACAGGGATTCTGTGGTGCCTGTAGCGAGGCAGACACACAAGAAAGGGAAGGGCATCATCAAGAATAGAGGGAATTATTGACGAGGAGTGTTGTCAGTGGCTTGTTATGACATGTTCATTAGGTCGAAGCCTCACAATAGTATGATCAATTCCATGTACAGCAATGCCACTTGTGGCTGTTTGGCAATGAGCACGTGTGAAAGATTCGACATGTATCACACGATCTATCTTGTCTCTAATGGATGTGCCTAAGTCCCTCAATCACCCCTCTCTGTGCTGCGTTTTGCACAAATTTGTTGCCATCCTGAGCAACACAGAACAAGCGATTACTCAGCAAAATACTAAATGTATGGGCAAACACTGTTCACTGCGAGGTGTGACGTGGGTATATCTCAGACAAAAGCGCTGTTCATCGCTCAGATGGCCCTTCTCATCCTCAACATCATGGCACAAAGGAAGAGATAGGAGTTCCTCCGGACATGCATTGTTCACATCCACTGTTGGCAGCACCAAATACCGTGCCATTGATCAACAGCACGTCTCATGAGACATACCAATGCATGCCACAGTGTGCTTCAATCCCCAGAAGATGCCGCAAATTCAATCGGAATGTGCTGAAGCAGAGCGATCGCTGAGGCAGTACCAATGCAGAGAGTCTGTACTGTCCGAATGGGCGCATTGGTTATTACGACGTGCACACATCCATATTTCCTGCAAACCGTTTCGACTGCGCCGCCGCCCATCGACTTGCACAAGTTCGTGCACACCAACCTGCCATAACCTGCGAGGCCGTGCAGTACTTGCCGAACGGCTCAAGCTGCTCTCGCAGCCCGGCACTGTGCGTCCAGTGGTGCACAATGCTCGGTGGGCGCATGGATTGGGATCTCATGCCGTGCCCGGACGCAGTGATCAAACCCACCGCACCCAATCAAGTACCAATAGGAAGAGCGAAACATTCAATCTGGACCCATCGGCTTCAAAAATGCCACAACACCAGCGCGTGCAGCGCACTGGCGAAGACCCGCATAGCGAAGGGCCGAGGCACAGCGAAGAAGACCAGGGCTCTGGTGAGCTCGAGGTCACCTCGCCGGCGCTGAAGGTACGCCTGGCAGGTTTGTCGCCCACTTTTCTTCTGGCTTCTGCCATCCTTAAGTACCCCGTTGTCTTTTCACCCTTTCTTCCAAAAATACTGCTGACTTGAGCAGCACGCACCTAAGGTACAACAGCACCGAACCTTATGTCAACTGCAACAACCATTGCAACAAAATTCTGCATCATGATGAGATTATCACTGATGTGCGGCTGAACATTGATCAAACAAGTAAGTGCGCGCCCCCACCACCACCACCACCACCACACACAAAAGTACCATTAATGCAAGAAATAACTGCATTGTGACACATGCAACATTGGTGGAGTCGGTATTCTCCCAAACAGGCAACATACTCACGAGCAGTCCTTCTATCATCTTGTTCTTGTTCAGCACCATCAGAGACACACAGAAACACCAATGGACTTCCAAAATGCACAGAATTGCAAACACCGAGAAGTAAGTCCCTGGACGCGGGGGGATTGGGGAGGGGGGACATCCCCGCATTCCTGCGTTCCTGCGTCCCTGCGTCCCAATATCCCCACGGGTAGCACAAGCCTCAAGGCAGCTCCAAGGGGAGGGGAGGGAGGGGGATTCTTCAATCCGACACTCGGCGACGCTTGGCGACGTGGGAGCTCCTGGGGGATGCTGGGGATGCTGGGGATGCTGGGGATGCTGGGGCTCACTGGGGATGCTGGGGATGCTGGGGATGCCTGGGGATGCTGGGGATGCTGGGATGCTGGGAATGCTGGGGATGCTGGGGATGCTGGGGATGCTGGGGATGCTGGGGATGCTGGGGATGCTGGGGATGCTGGGGATGCTGGGGATGCTGGGGTTCCTGGGGTTCCTGGGGATGCTGGGGATGCTGGGGATGCTGGGGATGCTGGGGATGTGAGCCTTCTGCCAGGCGGGGACAGAATTCGGGGACGCTGGCTGACGCCCGGTGACGAGAACGCTGGGGACGGAAACCGCCCTCTACATGGCGACGTCCCCTCCCCCCATCCCCGGGAAAGTGCGGGGACGTCTGCAAAGATTGTGCCTCTAATGATTGTTTTTTGTAGAATGCGATCCATTCTTCCAACGCCTTGAAAGAGCCTTCCGGCACGGCACGCTTCAAGCCCGTTTCTTTCGATAGCGGCAGTCAATCAGGAAAGGAAATCCGTCCCTGGCTGTAGACTCGCTGGGCTGACATTGCGCATGTTCTACACAAAAACATGTAAACCGTACATTTGTGTGCAAATACACACAAACTGCACATATCTACTCGTTATTAACAATCTCGCTCTTGACGGTCGATGGTTTCAACCGATTCCATCGCAGCGCGTTGCATTCAGGCTGGCCTCAGTTACACGTGCTGCTGTCTAAGCGCCTGTCTCCATATGGGGGGTACCGGTTGCTTAATACTACGGCAGCATATGCATCAGTAGAAACAATGTTTTAGCGAGGCCCAAAGCGATGCCCTCTGACATTAATTGATGACATCGCAGCTACTTTTGTGCCATGGCAATGACACTTTTTTCGAAATGGCGTCACAGTTGGCAACACAGGAATGGTTTCTTATAGCAGTGATACATATTCTGAAGAACTTTTACTTATGACATATACGCTGATATCATTTTGCACTTTTAAGGGGCAAAACAGCATTTGCACTCAACCGAAGCCAGCAGAGCTTTACAGATGGGAAAAGGTCGGAGAGCGGAAGGGAATAGTGGTCGAGGAGTTGTTGATCTTTCCTCGGCGGTGCACGACGACATGACGCGAGCGGTCTGGGCTGAGAACCTGCCACCAACTTCAACGTCCCACTGGAAATTGTAGGTGGTTCGGTCCACACGCACATGGAAATCGTGCCCCGACTCCACTGTGGGTGGTGCGTTAGTGGAAATGGCTGTTTCCGGGTTGCCAATTGACCATAAATGGCGTTCAATGGGACGCCCATGTGACGCTTTCTCCAGAATTCGCGTCCCAGCAAGCGCCCCAGTGGCGTCTCAGTAAGTGTCATTTATTGTCAATTGGCGCTTCGGAAATGTCCATTTCCACTGGTGTTGTCGCCACCGCCAGGGGACAGACAGCGCTGCTGATCGCTCGGATTCGTTGATAGCCCCGATGGTGGCGCTTTTGCAACTGTTCTTCAATTGTATTCATGAGATGCGCGGAAGCCACTCGTGCCGCGGTCGGGAGGCGCCGTGGTCTCAAACGCATGTCTGCCCTCTTCCCTCTTTTGCCGCCGTGCAGTCAGAAGACGGAGAATTGGAAGAACCGTCATGTTAAGACAGAGTGCCCACGTTTGTAATACGGAAGCGTGTCAAGAAGACTTCCCCTGTATTGCCAATTTTTCTTTTCGCCTTGCGTACTTTCGGCGAATTCCGCGGTACCTTTCCTGGTGCACAGAGCACATGTGTTGAGGCGGGGGCCTGTTGTCCCTGCTTGAAGAATATTGTGCCCATCTTGAAAAGATAGCATCCCGCATTGCCTGTCTATGCCAGCCTGAGTCATATGCAGGCTTGTTCTTTACGCCGTAAAAACTGATCGTATGCACGTTCTTACACATATAAACATTTTTACGTTTAAACATATAAACAAATAATAAATAAATAAATAAATATAAATATAAATATATATATATATACACATAGCTCGCGCAACCATGCTCGCTAGAGTGGTGCATATGCACACACGCATTTGCTGCAAATCGTGTGCCAAATCGCAGGAAGCTTGCAAAATTGCAAACGCGGCATCCTAAACCCCAAACCACATACCCACAACCACTTTCTTACAGGCGAGAGCAAGTGCCAAGGCTGTGCTCCAAGACGCCTGCCCTAAGGGTGTCAGCACACTTTTCTAAAGTGAAAGGTCATGGTGATCGACCCGTTGGATCGATCGCACCAAACAGAATCGACCTTTCCCCGCCACACCCCACACCCCACCCCACCTGTTGTGTGTACACTTGGGGTTAAGGCAAACTGGTCATTCTGGGTGTTTTCTTGTGTTCTATGTGCTTTCGGGTCAATATGGACCGGTGGGTGGGGCTGGGCGGTGAACAAACTACGTTGGAGTTCATTTACAATATAATTGTGGTTGTTGTAGTAATTTCCGCGGGGGGACCAAATGTCCGGCCCCGCGGGAAGCTGTGTGAACCTGTTCCCGTGCATTCTGTGCCTGTCCCGCCTCCGCGCCTCCACCGGACACCAAGCAGCCGCCCGGGGCCGATCCCCGAGCGGAAGCCGGGCCCACCTCGCAGCGAACGAGCGCTTGCCCCGCCAAGCCCGCGGCGCATCCGTGGAGGTAATCGGTGGGCGATCCACCAGCCATCGGGCAAGGAGGCGCCCAAGATCCGGACCAATCGTGGTGCCCATCGGCCGCGACACCACCCCACATCCCAACGCCACTCGCTTCCAGTCGGCGGCTAAGGAGGCACCTCAAGGCGCTGCAGTGAGGCCGCCAAGCCTCTTTGGAGTGAAAGTCCACGGCGATCGACCCGTTGGGCCAATCGCAAAGGACGCAATTTTCGAATTCGAACATGCCCCCCCCACCCCACCCCAACCCCCAACCCCAACCCCTCAACCCCACCTTCCTAAACTGCCACTCGTTCTAGTCATTAAAAGGTGCCAAGAGGACTTCCAAGCGGCGCCCAGCTTGGTCGAGGTATACTGAGGGTTGTGTCGTTGTCATCAACAGATTTTTTTCGATTTGGCCCCCTCAAACCCCACCTCCAAGCTTCGTGTGTTGCCGCTTAAGTTAGTTTCAGGGCGTTCCCCCCACCTTCTTCAGCCTTTTTACCCCCTCTTCCGCCCCCTTTTTTTTTGCACGCGCCTTAGATTTCGTTCTATTCGTATACATCAGTAAGTTGTTGTGCTTTCTTGCTGTCTTATGATCGCGGCTTGTGTTGATTCTTCTCCCCCCCCTCCTTACCGCCCTGGTCACTCCCCCCCCTGCGACTCTGCCCCTCCACTTGAAGCAAGACTTCCAGATTTTCTTAAATGGGGCGCGTTCCAGTCCAACTTCTGTCTCCTCGCTCCCCTAACACCGGAACTGAACTAGGTGCTGACCCGGGCCCACCGGCGTCAGCCACCCAGCAACCAAACACTCACCCAGAGGTGGGCCGCCGACCCGCCGTCCCTGGCCCGTCGGCTCATCGGCGCGGTCGCGGCCCCCGCCCCCACGAAGGGGACACCCTCCCACTCACTCCCAGCTACAACATTCACAACCTCCCTCACACTCTCGCCCCCCCCCGATCGCAACTCCTCTCGTTATCGCCGTGGTCGCTTCGCGCATGGGTTTGGTGCGTGGGCAGTTGCGCGTTGCTCATCCATATGGTGGTTGCCAGTACACCACGTTTTTTTTTGCTGTCTACATGCGGCCACCCCCTTTGCTGCGCGTTCGTCCTGCTCTCGACCGCCGCTCACCGCCCCGGCTCCCCTGGCTGCCTTCCCCCGCTGGCGTCGGCCTCCCCCCCCCGCTGGGTTTGCGTGGTCGCGGCCATCACCATCCGCCGGGTAGGTGCTGGCGATCCGCTCTCTCCGCGCGCGCCTGCATCTCCTCCCGCCAGGCCTCTGCGAGATGTTGACCCTGTTTGCCTGCGCAACATCTCCTCTCCGCCTGATTATGTGCTCCGCACCGCCGCCCACCGCTCCCCGTCGCCTGCTGCGGCGGCCATTCCGGGCTGGATCCCTCGGCTGCCCTTCCTCCCGGGGGCTCTGCATGGATGCGAGGCGGAAGACTCTCCAGGTAACCAGCGGACCGCCGCCCCCTTTGGCACCAAATCAGGGGTCCCGCCAGCTTTGTCGAGCCTTCTTGCCGTGTTGCCTGTACCTTCTCGCGCTCCCGTGTCCTTTCCTCAGTTCTCTCCTGCTCTCCACTTGTTGGATCTCCCTGCCTGTTGTATGAGCCGACCCGGCTCTGATGCACGGCTTGCTTGCGGCCCTCCGCCTTCTTTGCAACAGCATTGGTCCCCGAGGCTCCCCCGGCCAGTTCCCGGCGCTCGCTCGGTGGCCCGGGATCCCCCTGTCCGGCTCTCTCCTGCTCTCCATCGATAGGATCTCCTTGTAGCCTAGAAGCGCCGGCCTGGGCCCAGTGGCTGGCTTGCTGGCAATCTCCCGCCTCCTTCGCGGTGGCATTGGTCCTGGCTCGTCCCTCGGTCGGCCCGCGGCGCTTGCTCGGCGTTCCGTGTCACTCCTGCCATACTCTCTTCAGCTCTCCACCGATTAGATCTCCCCGTCTTCTGTGGGCGTCGACTGGGCTCTGTCGTCGGGCTTGCTTGCGGTCTCTTGCCTTCTTCGCGGTGGCCTTGGTCCCCGTCTGTCCATCGGCCGGTCCGGCGCGCTCGATCGGCGTCCTCCGTCCCTTCTGCCTGCTCAGTTGGGCGGGGGCTCCTCGCTTCCTCCGCTTCCTTGTTCCCGGTCCCCACCATCACAGGTTTTCGCACACCCTTAGCTTCGCGTCCAGCGCCAGCGTTCTGTAGACGTCCACTGCTCCGCTCCTCCACCGCCCGTGCGCCATCAGCCACACCAGGGGAACTCCCCTCTCTTCCGCTCATGATGCGCCGCCCACTCGCAGGCTGTGGGCGGAAACGGGGAGTGAGTCCAGACCCAGCCCGGGCATGGTCTCCCCCAATCGACGGTGCAAGATGCGCAGCCTGCGCATCACGAACGCGCTGGATGCATACGGCCCCGTCCAGCTGCCTGCCCTGCACCGCTGGAAAGCGGGTTCAGCGGGGTCCTAGTGCTGCAGCAGTCCTAGGAACCGCCGCACCACCAAGGCGATGTTGATCCCCGATCCGGTGCGCCCAGCCAGCACCACTTCCGCTCCTCTGCCCTGGATGTCTGTCTTGCTCCACCTTATTCTCAGCACCACGTGGCTCCCAGCATCCGTCTCTCCCAGTCGAATGTCCTCCACCCGCAGCTGATGGACCTCCGATTTTTGGAGCATCCCGAAGAACCCAATCACTAGCATGGCTGCATCCCGGGCACCCTCCAGCAGGGTTGCGGGGTCCTCCTCAATGCTCTGGTCGACCTTCCTCAGCACGAAGGCCAACAAGGAGTGTGGGTAGGCGAACTTAGGTGACTTTGCCCCCCGTGCCCTCACCCTCATCGCCAATTGTCTTGTTAAATCGGAGAGTCCCGGTTCTGTTGCTGGGTACTCCCATCCCTTCTCGAAGTGCCATCTCCGGACTACTGCTAGTGTGTTCTGAACTGTTGCGGGGGCGTAGCCTTTTCCTTGCGCTTAGACTATGAACATGCTCAACGTGTCGGGCGGCAGCGCCTGGCCCGGCTGGGAAGCAAGTCTGCCTTGCTCCCATTTCGCCTTGCCACTGATCGAACCGCGCCAATCCCGACCAGTAAGTTGTTAGGGTGGTTTCTTGTAAGGTGGACGCCTTAGAAACCACCACTCGCCTGGCTAACTCTAAGTTCCCCACGGTTATCAGGGCACTTGCGTTGGTTAACGTGCACTCTGGACAACAAAACACCCCTCCCACAAACGCCTTGTTCGGCACCCCCACACACTCCCGGTGGAACCACCTACAACACACCTTGCACCACAGCGCCCCGTCCTCCCACACGTCCCCTGTGCACCACCGGCAATCCAGCGGTGGCCCATGGTCGCCTCCGACTCCATCTCCCCATGAACCCCCGCTACTCACCCCCAAGTCCAGACTCATGGTAGCTGGACGAGGAGCACGGGCCAGCGGGGCGGGGGCGGGCGGGTGGGGAAAGCCGGCAAGGCGAACAGTCTCTCGCCCGCCGGGGACCGCCGGAGAAGACGGAACACGGGGTTGCGCCTATGGAAGAAGCGCTTGAACCACCCCGCCGTCTTCCACTCGGGGACAAGCAACCTGATGGTCGTATCATGTGGGGCCGCCTGCCACGCTTGCAGTTGTGTGGGGATAATCGTAGAGATTTGCTGGAACGGCGGGTTGCACCATACCACCCGCCCGACCAGCGCTCTCCAATGCTGCTGTATAGGCTGCTTGCGTGAGAAGAAGATTTTGCATCCAGGCTGCACATTGCTCCCGTCGTCCTTGGCGCACACGTCCATATACGCCGGGGGGTTATTGTACTCCTCAAACCGCACAAAAGTCCAATTAGAAAAAACGGGCTGCTCCTTGCCTCTGCTTAGCCCGTCTGCCACGTTGAGGGGGCCCGGAACGTAGTGCGCCCTCACGTGGATCCCCAGTGCGATGGCGACGTAGGCGATGTCGCGGACCACCTCTTGGTTCACCCGACTGCATGCTGCTCCGTGATTCATGGTTGCCATCACCCCCGTGTTGTCCGTCATGAACAACACGCGCATCCCAGCCCACACGTTCCCCCAGTGGCACAGTGCATGCAAGATCCCCCGCAACTCCGTGTGGGTGGAGTGCTCCGTGCGCAACTCACTGTTGGACCACTTCCCAGCGGCCCTGTCTTCTCTCCACACTGTGCCCCAGCCGTGCACCGCGGCTGCGTTGGTGGTGCACACCTCGTCTGCCCGCTCCAGAAGGTGGCAGACCTCCTCGACACAGAATTGGAATGTCCCGTCCCAGGGCGAAGATCCCGGCGGCAGCACGGTACACCAGAAGATCAAGTCGTCTAGCATTGCATCGTTGACTATCACCCAGCCGTGCTCCCCCCCTCAATCCCATAGGGATCTGCATAGAGTGCGTCAAAGATGTTCTGTAGAAAAGACAACCCCCACCGGCATGCCCTTGATGCAAAGCACAGCTGGCCGCAAAGTTTTTCCAGCTGTTTCCTTGGGCAGCGGGACTCCCCGTCCAGCTGCGTGAGAAACTCACAGAGCGTGCCCAAGTACTTACCTCGCTTTGCGTCGGGCAGCTGCAGTGCCAAGGCCTCCGTGTCCAAGTCCAATCCTAGGAACGTCAGGCAGTGGGTTGGGGTGTCCCGACCCTCATCCTTTGAGTGCTTCCACACGAGCCCCAATAACTGTGACTCCCGGTCCAAAACGGTGGCTCCGAACGCCCGTCGCAACATCCGGTGCGATGGCGCGATGAGAAGGAAATCGTTGAGGTACACCAAAACCTTACAAATAATTCCTTCTTGTTCGAGCAGCTGCATGAAGATCTGGGCGGCAGCTGTGGTCAGCCTGCAGAAAATCCCCGGGCTCTGCTTCGCCCCAAACGGGAGCACCCACCACCAAAAAAGCCTCCCTGTCTCCGGGTGCCTAAATCCCATCAGCCTCTGCGCACTCACGTCTAGGACCACATGGTGGAACCCGTGCCTGAGGTCCCTCTTCCCCCAAAAATCTCCCCATTTCACCGCTCGCAGCGCGTCCTCTAGCTACGGGAGCATCACCGGCTAGGCTGCCATGCAGCGGTTCATGCCGGTGATGCTGGCATCCATGAAGGGACGTATCTCCCCATCCGCCTTCAAGTTCGCCCCCCAAGGATTCACTGCAATGGCAAAGTTGCGCTCGCTGCCGTGGACACGGGGGCCATAAGCCTCCACAAGGTGTTCTGCGATGTAGCGGTTGATCTCGGCAATGAGCTGGGGGCGCAGCTGTCGTGCTGACCCGTGGTCCCGGCGCTCGCAGAATTGTAGTGGATCCACCAAAATCCAGCGGGCGGTATTTCGGATGGCCTTGCTATCAAACCCCCAGTGCTGCCAGCGCGGTGAGTTGAGTTTGACCCCGTCCTGTCCGCTGAACCATGGCTGACCTTCTGGCTGGTTGTCAAAGCAGGCTGCATCAAAGTCCTCGCAATGGACGTCGTCATCATGCGTCCACGGGGAGATCTGGAAGGCGCTGGCATCATCACTGGAGGTAGGCATGATCGCTGAGCCGCTGGGGCTCTCCGCCGGTGGGGGTGGGCATGGCTGGTGTGGGAGCTGCGCTGCAGCACCGGAGGGAGGCGCGATCGCCTCCGGATGGGAATGCAGTTCGCTGGAACCGGTGCTGACCGCCACTGCAGCGTGGGCGTCAGCTGCGCTGCCCGCCTGCCTGCCAGTGGGTGCCCTGCTGCTGTCAAGACCCGCATTTGGTAATGGGCGCGGTGGGGATCCACGCTGGGGTCGGCTGGCTGGGGAGAGCGGTGTTTGATCTAGTGGTGCTGAGTTGTGGAACACCGGACCATCGGACCGGCTGTGTGTGCAGGCTGCTGCGAGGTCTGAGAAGCGGTAGTCGTCATCGAGCCCCCAACGGCCCAGCGGTGGGGGGGCGGTCCTATCAGGTAGGGCATAAGTGGTCCGGGGCCCGCGGGTGTTGTCCACAGTATGCAGGGGGGGCGGCTGGCCGGCTGCTTGCTTCCGTGTGTGCCCTCGCAGTTTGGTCGTCGGCAGTGCCTCCGCCCCACTTGGCCGGCGATGTGCCCCCATCATCAATCCCGCCCAGCCGTGGTTGGCGCTGGGGGGTGCCCTGCGCTGATCGGCCGCAGGCGGGGGGCTGCATGCGATGTGTGGGTGCCGGCGGGCTGCGGGGGCTTTGCCCTCGAGTGGTTGCCTCAAAGCTCGCAGGGCAGCAGTCGTCATCGGCCTCCCCACATGATGACCGGGAGGTGTCGGCTCCCACAGGTAATGCAGCCTCGATCGCTGGCCCTTGGGAGGCGTCTGCTGGTCGAGGCGGATGCATCTGTGTGGCTGATCGTACTGGGGCATCTGAGGGGGATGCCATCGCCGCCGGCGGGTTTGGCTACTTGTCGGTTGGGACCGGCCGCTGTGTCAGGCCGCGGGGGGAGGCCATGGTACGCGTTGTAGCTGTGGGTGCACCCGCTAGTGGATCTGGGGCCGTTGCTGAATTCCCTTGGTGTTCCCTGTGCTGGCTGTCCGCAGACGTCAAGGGCAGTTGCGGTTCTACCGGGCCTTCTGGGCTAAAGTCTCCTGAGGTTTGGTCGACGTCTTCGCTGCCCTTCCGTCCGACCGGCTGAACCCAGCCCCCTGCAAGCCCGTTTGCTGAAGGAGTGATCTGGTGAGAGCCACGCACAGATCTGCCTCGTGAGGCGTCCATGCGTTGATCGGACAGTGTAGATGCGCGACTGGGCCTGCACCCTGTACCGTGTGGTCGGTGTTCACGAGCAGTTCCAGCCGGCGATCTCGGCTGGTCCAGGTGCCCTGGCACGTGCCCGGCAGTAGGGGCATGTGTGCTGTCCGCCACAGTGCGTCGATTGAGCGCGGTCGCTCCTATCAGGAGCCCGGTGGGGGTCTCCGTCTTGTGGGGTTGGAAGGGGCCATCGTCCGGTGGAGCTGCCCTGGCAGATCTTGTGTCTAGCTGATCGGCTTGTGTGTGGGACGACGTAGGGGTCTGGAATGGCCGCGACGTGGTGGGCTGGCCGGTCCCGTCCGCGGAGACAGGGATGCCGTGGCCAAACTTGGTTGCGACGCAGGCCCCGCTTGGCAGAGCACCACCCCCCCAGCCGGGCTGGACCAGATGGCCTGGGAACGCCCCGGCCGGACGGGGATCGACCGGCCCAGAATGCTTGGTGGGGCTCTCTGAAGAAGATACCCTCCCACCCCCGTGTGGGGGGCCCTTACCATCCCTCCGCCCGTGCTGCTAGGAGCCAGGGGCGCCCCATAGTGCGCGGGCGGGGGACCACCCTGCTATGTGGAGGAAGGTGGGGGCCCCGCAGCCCCGGATCCGCTGGGCGGGGGGTGCTCATCACTGGGCGGAGTCCGGGAGCGCAGGATGGGGCAGTCAGCAATCAGGTGGCCAGTCTTCTTGCAGTAGTAGCAGGTTAGGGCAGGGGGTCCAGAAGATGGGGTAGAAATCTTGGCTGCAGCCGCATAGAGCTTGCGGACGTCCGGGCAGGCGTTGGCCGAGTGGGTTGTGGCTTGGCACCAGACGCACCAAACCCCACCGGGAGAGCCCGCGGGGGGAGGCCCAGGAGGTGGAGCGGGGTCGGGCGAATGGATGAATGCGTGGATGGCTGTCATCGCCATCTGGGTGTCCCCCGGCCGCTGGAGGGCCATCACTTCCTGCAAATACTTCTGGACGGTATGGGGTGAGCGTAGTTTCGTGAGAAGCGGCTTGTAGATGTCGTAGAATTGTTCATGTAAGTTGGCCTTCTTATGGTGAAGTCGGTTCGCTGTCTCAAATTGTCCCGTTGCTTTGGCTGCTTGAATCGCCTGGTCGCAATCACGGACTCGGGCTGCGTATCGCTCCTCCACCACAAGCTCGGACGGAGTGGAGGTAAGTTTGGTCCCCCCCACCAGTTCCGCCAACCCCTTGAGCGCGCACGACACGGGGTCCGGGGGGGCCAGCCACAGGCGCCCCAAACAAGCCTTGGGCGTTGTCCCAAATCCAATCGCTTGGCTGCAAAGGTGCATCCCCCGCAACAGGCTGTAGAGCGGCCAGCCCGGCCTGGGGTGCCGAGGGAGGTGGTGCAGAGGGGCCCGGCAGTGGCCCAGCCCAATTGCTGATTGTAGACCCATGTCGCATGTGGCCATGCGGCCCTGGATCAGAAACCCCGGGCAGCCTGGGAGCCTGGCTGTGCCCAGGGATGTGCGGAAGGCCGCCATGGGCGGGGATCGGGCCAGAATGCGGCCTGCCCATCTGATGGAGGGACCCGCTTGGCGGGGGGCCCCGGGGCCCAGGCTGCCACCAATCGCCATCGCTGCCCCCAGGCTGTCCAGATCGCCGGCCGTGGGTGGGGCCCGCTGGGGCGGTTGCCGGGTGAGAGGGCGGGAAGCCCCCGACGCCGTCATGCGCATCGGCGGGGCCGGGAGGGCCGGAGGTGGGTGCAAGGGGCAGAGCCGGGTGCCCCCCCCCCCCCCGCGAAGCATCCCCGCTTCCTGCCAAGATGGACACCGGCGCGGCGAGCGCGGCAGATGAAGGAGGCCCCACCCCCCAAATCGGAGCAAAGGCGGGCGTAATCCAAGGCCGCATCGGCGACGGTGCCGGAGGGGCCGGCCGTGAGGCCGGCTGCCAAGCGGTCTGAGGGGGGCAAGGACGGAGCGCCAGAGGTATTGTAGGCGGACGTAGACGCCCGGGCGTAGTTCGCCTCCGGCTGACTGCCGGGGCCGGGGCGGGCGGCCGGGGCCTGTGGGGGCCTCGCGGCGGGCGTCTCTGCCTTGCGGGCAAGGATCCAATCGTAGTCCGGCGAGTCTTCGGCGCTGGTGAAGAGTTCATCTCTGATCCGGCGGAGATGCGGCCGCGCCACCCACCAGTCGCGGTTGCGAGTGATGGCCGCGCAGGCCTCGGAGGCGGCGGCCGAAAGGAGGCGGGCGTATGCATCTTGGGACGCCGAGTTGACGCAGGGTGGCCCTTCATTCACGGGGAAGCGAGCGCCCGCCTTGGCCAACCACAGTTGGGTGTCCCGCCGCAGGGCGCTGGCCTGTAGGCGCTCGTCCGCGACCTTGTCCATCACCGCCTGCGAAAGGTGGGGCGGGAAGGCTGCATGGAGGTGTTGTTGGCCGCTGGTTAATGGAAGGCTCGGTGGAGGGGGCCCGGGAAGGTCTTGATGAGGGGCTCCGTGCCGCAGATCGTTGCCAATCGCCGGCGGATCGCCGGGGGCCGAAACGCGCGCCTGTTTGGGCGGCCGAGCGGAAGACGGCTGGCGACGGACTCGTGGAGCTGCACGGGGGGTTGGAGAAGCCCGTGGGCCATGCGGAGACCGCCGGGAATGTGTCGGGCGGGGCGAAGTCGAAGGAATGCCGGGGCCGGCCGCGGATGGCGGCGGATCATCGGCGATGGTGGCCGGGGGGGCGTGGGCGCCCACGGGCTCAGATGGGCCCCCCGGGCCGGATGTCGAAGGGAAGAGATGAGGCTCGGATGGACGGCCACTGGCCGGGGAAGCCGGCGGGCCCGTCGATGCCGCAGGAGCTCCCGAGGGAGCATCAACTCGGACGGCAATGGATTGAAGACGGGGCGTCCAAATGAGATGGACGAAAGGGACGACCCGCGGGTCAGGCGGGGCATCGGCAGCCGGTTCCTCATCAGACGGTGGCTCCAGCCAGCGACTGCGATCCGCAAGGGGGAGCGAGGCCAGGAGGAGGGGGGGCGGATCCCCGCCGCCGCCCCCGGCCTGGCCCGCGGCGGCGCCCAGAACGTCGGGGGCCCAACGCGGTGGCGAGGAGGACGCCGATCAGCGCCACCACCACCCACAGCGACCCCACGAACATGATGGCAAGGGAAAGCGATCGGGGAAGGCGCACGGCACAGCAGCGGCGTGGCACTCCGTGTGGGCACCTTGCAGCTGGCTACAGGCGAGTGCTGCCACAGCCGGGAGCTGTAGTGGCGTCCCGGCATACTATGCTCAGCTTTACCTCGGCGGTGAGGATCAAGCCGGTTCTTTCGTTGATTGATATCGTCGCCCCATTTTCTATGGCGACCGGCGCAGGACATCACTTGCTTTCTGGGGTCTGCACCCTTCAGTCAGGCTCCTTCGCTGATCGGTGGCCCCTTTTCGCTTTGTTACATGTACCGTTTACCTTATGATTACCATTCCGCGCGTTTTGAACCTATTCGCAGGTTTGGTCCTTTTGGCGGGGTCCCGTTTTGTTCCTACCCCTTTCTTGACGCACTTACATTCCTTTTGACAACTTTGCGTGTTGGTCCCACAGGTATCCTATTACCTGGCGCCCCCGCCCCTTTCGGGACAATAGGTGCACCCATTACCCCCCCTCCCCCCCCCACCCCTTTTTTTTTTGCTCATGGCTATCCGCGAACGCCTGAACCTTGCAGTTCCCCCGCCAACGTGGCTCGAGCCAATGCCGTAGGCGATGGCAAACGCCACCGCTGGCCACTCGCCCAAGTGCTGCCTGGGTTCACGCTACCCGCGGCACATCCCCTAGGGCTGCTTGCCAATCAGCGGTCAAGGGTACACACAGCGCTTGTCGCGGAGCTTCCCACCCATGTTTTGTAACGCAAATGTCGTAATCGCTGCATGCGTAACGCGAAAAAGTGACCACGCACGCACGGCGCATGGCACCAGAGGTGTCCCGCCCCCCCCCCCGTCCTTAGTCATGCCTAAGCCTGGGCCAGCCGGCCGCGTGCGTCGGCTGAGGAAACCCGGGGGAAGCCGGCGGGAGGCGGGGTGCCGGCCCACGCCACGCGCCACCCGCGCACTGTGCGCCGGTGCAGGGATCCTGGGCTTGGACTGTGAGTGTGCGATTGGGGCCATGCCATGCGCGGGGCGCCGGGCAAGCAAGCCGGGGGAATTGGGCGTGAGCAGCCGGCTGGCAGCCGTACCGCGCGCTGTGCCGCATGCGCGCTGGTCAAGGAAGTCCAGGGATGCACGGTGTGCACACAGCCGGCGCCCGCGGCGTGCGCCCTCCATGCCCCGCACTGGTAGAGGACCACACAGCAGCCGAGAGGTCACCAGACGCTACGGAAACCAGGTAACGCCCGGGCGTGGAACGCAAAAAAGGGACCACGCGCACACACGCATGGCACCAGAGGTGTCGCGGACCCCCCCTTCCCTTAGTCACGCCCAAGCCCTGGCCGACAGGCTGCGTAACGCCCGCGCGTGGCACGAAAAAGGGACCACGCGCACACGGCGCATGGCACCAGAGGTGTCCCGACCCCCCCCTCCTTTAGTCACGGCTAAGCCAGGCGCGGGCGCCGCGCCACGCGCGGTGCCAGGAAGCCCGGGGAGGGGGCGGTGCATGCCCGGCGCCCGGCCGGCGGCACGCGGCCGGTGGCGTGCGGCCGGCCCAAACCGCAATTTTGCTCTATAAAGCTCCGCTCGCTTCGCTCGCTCGCAAAAATACACATAGCTCGCGCAACCATGCTCGCTCGAGTGGTGCACATGCACACACATTTCAGCTGCAATCCATGTGCCAAACTGCAGAAGAGTTGCAAAATCTGGCATGCCTCACAGGCTAGTCCCAAGACCACCCACCCTCAACCACCTTCTTCCGAATGAGAGCGAGTGCCAAAAATGCGCCCCAAGGCGCCCGCCCCAAGGACATTAGCACAACTTTCTCAAGCGAAAGGCAATCGACCCGTCGGGTCGATCACCACAAACACAACTTTCAAACTTGAACCTCCCTCCCCCCAACCCCCCACACCACTCGCCTCCAATCGGCGGCCAAGGAGACACCTCAAAGTGCTGCAGTAAGGCCGCCAAGCCTCTTTGAGGTGAAAGACAA
This sequence comes from Ostreobium quekettii, assembly GCA_905146915.1. Taxonomy (NCBI): domain Eukaryota; kingdom Viridiplantae; phylum Chlorophyta; class Ulvophyceae; order Bryopsidales; family Ostreobiaceae; genus Ostreobium; species Ostreobium quekettii. Next base: position 36,987 of record CAJHUC010001429.1, on the reverse strand, counting down.
CGGCGATGGACCCATTGGGTCAGTCGCAGCGAACGGAATTTTCAAATTTGAACGTGCACCAACCCGCCCCACCCCTCTAAAACCACCATTCGCTCTAGTCTATGACCAAGAGGCGCCAAGAAGCACCTCGAAGTGGCCGCCAGCTTGCTCAAAGTGAACATCGCATAAATTGACCAGTTGTATCAATCGCCTCGAACAGATTCTTTTGCATTTGCTGACCCCCAACCCCTACATCCCTCACCCATCATCCTCCCAGACGCGACTCGAGCCACGGCCGTGCGCGATGGCAATCGCCACCGCCGACCACTCGCCCAAGTTCCGCCTGGCTCACGGCCGCTGCGCCTCGGTCAAGTAAAGCCCAGGGGAATGGATTGTGAGTGGGGCGGTCGGCGGCCATGCCGGGCCCCGGGCGCTGGTCATTAGTACAACGGGGTATTTTCAGGACCAGGTCCTGGCGTCCAGTACCTGGTCCGGGACGGGGTCCTGATGCCACAATGCCACCCAGGACGGGCTCCTGAGTCAGGACGGCGTCGGGACGCCGTCCTGACGCCTTGCGGACCACACGACCAGCTGTGCATATGAACACTCACACCAGGGGGTGCCAGGACGGCAGTCTCGGACGCCGTCCTGGCTGATGAGGACGGCGTCCTGGACCCCGTCCTGGATGTCATCCCTCAGGACGTCGTCCCGGACGGCGTCCGGGATGTCGTCCTGAGTGGTGACACCGTCCTGGCGGATGGTGCCATCATCATTGGCGCACATTCGTACCTGCATCCCCTTCAGGACGGCGACCGGGACGCCGTCCAGGCTCAGGACCCCGTATGGACCCCGTTGTGGCTCTGGTCCCTGTCCGGACCCCGTCCTGGCTCAGGATCCCGTTCCGAACTCCATCCGGATCCCGTCCTGGCTCAGGACCCCGTCCGGGACCCCGCCCTGTCCCAGGACCCCCCGGGACGCCATCCTGGCGCAGCCCTGTGTCCGGGACGCTGCCAAAGGTCGAGCACTGCTGCAATATCGAGGTGGTAGTGATGTATCTGCAAGAAGCAAGAGGAGTTGGGGAGCGTGTCGAAAGCCTTTGCCAATGCACACCCAGGGACGGCAGGTACGGGAGGCAGCTCTTTGCATTCTGTGGAATGATTGTGTTGATGCTGATTGTCAACCTTGTATGGCCAATTGGCCGGTTGGCCAGTTGGCAGGTTTGCCTGGATCATGCCCAAGCACCTGCAAAGCCAACATTTTGTTGGGCCATTCTCTTGTGTTATGGAAGCTTGGGCCGTTTGGAGGGTACTCAATCTCAAATACGATGGGTGCAAGGTCAGATTTGCCAAATACCGATGGCTGCATTCCTTGCAGGTTTGCCTTCAACCGGCTGCACCCTTGTGCTTTCTGAGGAATGCCCATTGCGTATGGAACTTTTGAGGGCAATAGTGGTAAAACAATGGCAACCATGAGACTGGGATTTGGTGGCAAGAGCACTGTGAGAGCCGCAAATGGGAACAAGATTGTGTAAGTCTTGCAACAGGGGCCCATTCTCAGCTGCCAGCAGTGACACCGCTGAGCAAATGTTGTTTTTCCCGCAGGTGTGTTTATGTGGTTGCTGGGGGATCCATTCTGGATATGCTGTAGCTGGTGCAGTTCGATGTCCTTAGTGCTGCTGGTATGCGCTTGAAGCTTCATCCATAGATTGTGAATGGCATCCAAGTTTGGAGGAAGAGGGATGGGCTTGTGGACTGACTTGCTGAGGACATCTGCACCAACATCCTGAGATTATGCACGGTACGCAGGACCGCTTTGATTCCTCCCTTGTCTGCAAGTTTCTTTTCTGCTCTCTCCAAGGTTGCTCTGGTGGCTGCCATCACAGTGCCAAGCATTGCATTCCTTGAGTGGGGCAGTGTGTTGTTGTAAAATTCTCAGAAGTTGGTAATGGGCAGCGTAGGCACCCTTCCCAAAGCTTTGATTCCCCCCTACAGGGCTCCTGGGACCCTCCCTTAAGATTTGTGTGCGAGGGACTGTCTCGCGCGCTTGGCAATCGCTCACCGCCCCCTTCCCGCTCTCGCTGTCTACCTGCCCAGGTCTGTTTCAGAGTAGCCCTTGTAGTCGCTCAGACAACCCATGGCGTTGGGGCGCCTCTTTCAGCGTTTCTGGCCACCCTGGGCCCCCCAATTCTGCTGCCTGGTGCGTCGTCTGGCGGCACAGCGATTCGGTTGACATCCCCCGCATTGCGCAAAGCGATTCGTCACGGCCATCTCCTTGTGCAGTTTAGGGCGCCCCTTTGCCGCACAGCCAGGCGTTCGGCCGTGGCTGAGAGGGTTCCTGGCTCTGGGCACCGACAGGCGTCTGTTTGCCAGATTCCGCCCAAAATGTGTTGCCCCGCGCCTTGCACCACGCGCCCCGGTCGCGGGCGTGCCTTGTGGGCAGAGGCAGCTCGAAAGTCAACGAATAGGAGGAGAGCAACATGGGTTGTTTTGGCCGCTTTGAAATGGTGGCTGGTGAGTTTGGCTGGGCGTGTTGTTTGAAAGTTTTGTGATGTGGGCAAGCGGTGGTCAACAGCTTGTGCAGTTGCGATGTCGCCGCCACGTTGCGGCGAGCATTCCGGTGAGCATCAAAGTGGCGGTGGGGAGTAGCGCGGGCTGGCTTTGGCGTCTACCTTGAGGTCGTGACTTGCCAAGGGGCGGGCTGGCGTTTGAAAATTTCGAGTTGCTGCCAGGCGCTCGCCAGATTCGTGCCACGTTGTTACCGTCGCCACGGGCTGGTGAGCATTGTGGTGGTGGTGGCGAGCAGCGCAGGTTGGCTGGGTGGCCAGCTTGAAGTGGCGGCATCGGCAAATTTGAAAATTTTGTGGTGTGTTGTTGTCGTCACAGGCAAGAGTTCTCAGCCAGCTGGGCGCAGAGAGGCAAGGCGACGGTGGCGCTGGGAAAGGCCGGGGCCTGCGTTCCATTGCGGCGTTGAAGTTGGCATTCGATGGAAGTCGACCAAGCTGTGGGCCAGGAGTTGTATACAAAAGTTGTAAGCTATGGTCTGGCCCTCTGGCCTCCTGCCTCTGACCGCTCCTTCAGGAGAATCATTATTGGCATGCACCGCCGGACTCCGTCTGGGACCCCTCAGGACCCCCACCCCCCCCGGACGGGTCCGTTTATGGCCAGAATACGTCCGGGACCGTGTGTCCAGGACTCCGTCCCGGACGCGGTCCTGGACGCTAGGATCGGGTCCTGAAAATACCCCGTTCTCTTTGACCAGTCAAGGAAGCTGGAGGGAATGGGCATGGGTGGCCGGTCGGCGGCCATACCGCGCGCTGCACCACACGCGTCCCATGCGCCGGTCAAGAAAGCTCGGGGACGGGCGGCGTGTGCACAGCCGGCGTCCTCGCCGCTCGTGTGCCGCGCTCTGGTGCAGGACTTGTGAGGCCCGCCATGGGCGCTATGCAAACCGCGTAACGCCCGCGCGTGACGCGAAAAAGGGACCACGCGCACACGCGCATGGCACCAGAGGTGTCCCGCCCCACCCCCCACCCCCCTCTTTAGTCACGCCTAAGCCAGGCCGACAGGCCGCGTAACGCCCGCACGTGACGCGAAAAAGGGACCACGCGCACACGCGAATGGCACCAGAGGTGTCCCGGTCCCCCCCCCCCCTCCCTTTAGTCAAGCCTAAGCCAGGCGCGGGCGCCGCGCCCCGCGCGCGGCGCCAGGAAGCCCGGGGAGGGGGGCGGTGCATGCCCGGTGCGCGGCCGGCGGCGCGCGGTCGGCCAAAACCGCAATTTTGCTCTATAAAGCTCCGCTCGCTTCGCTCGCTCGCAAATATAAATAAACAAGTAAGTAAATAAATAAATTATATACATATATATATATACATATAAAACATTCTTCGCGCAATTGCGCGCAAAAGTAATTTTGATGTTTCTGCACCAAAAATGTGTGAAATACATTGTGTTTCGGATTCTTCAGATGGCGGAAGACTCATCATTGTAAGCGAGTTCCATCGTGAAACCTGGATGTCCCAGGGAGCCGCAAAATACAAAATAGCCGCAAAAGCGTAATCGCAATAACGTAATTGTAAAAACAAAGCCTGGTTATAGGCATCTCAACAGAACGGGCCAGAGTGTAGAGTCCACATCACTGCGAGAGCGCGCCTCGAATTAGAGCGCCGCTTTTAGAACTCGTCGTTTTAGCGTGGCAGTTTGCCGAAGCAGCGATCTTTCATGCCAGTAAAGAGGTGCAGGCATGGCGAGTAGCCTGAAAATTTGCCGAAGGTGATTGCGTGTGCGGTTGGTGCGTCCCCAGAACTTTGCATCCAAACGCAGGCATCAGTACCATGATCCTTTTCGAGCTGAGGCATGGACCACAGGCCATAGACCTCACGCCGGGCAAGATCGTGGTGTTGGATAAGCGATTGAGCGACAGCGTGCTGCGCGAGAGGTTGCTCGAGGGAATTGAGTCTCAATCCCTCGAGCTGCCTCTCACGCAAGCGAATGTGTGAGCTCGGCGACGGAGAGCAGCCAACGCCCTGGCACGTTGTGCGGCTACCTTTAAATGTAAATTTACCACTTCGTTCTTGGATACTGTAGTATATTCAACCCTTCCAAATAAAAAAACTTACTCTTACGCATTTTGCTCCGCATTGAGATTTCAGAGCGCTCCTTTTACGTCGGTCCCAAAATTGTATTAAAACAGCATCATTGCAAACGATCAAAGCGAGCGGAGCTTCGCAGAGCAAAACTGTGACTTTGACCAGCCGCCGATCGCTGGCCGCCGGCAGTGCACACGCCGCCCACTCAAAAACTCAATCCAATTGGAGCAGACCGGGCGGCCGCCTTGAACTGCCTCGTAGCGTCTACTTGGTCATGGACTGGAAACGTGTGGCGGTTAGGGAATTTGGGTGCCGGGGGTCCAGATTTGGAAAATTCAATCAGCGAGGATTGGACCAACGACCCGGTCGCCGTGTCTTTTCACTTCAAAGATGCTTGGCGCCCTCGCTGCAACACTGTGGGGTGCCTCCTTGCCCGCCGATTGAAAACGAGTGGGGTCAAGATTTGAGGGAGGGGGGCGGGGTAATTTTGCATTCGTGGCGGTAGACCCAACGGCATGGTTGCCGCGACCTTTCATAGCGAGTTGTCTTGCAAGACAATTGGTCTCCTTGGGGCAGGCACCTGGGGGTGCGCCTTTGGCACTCGCTCGGAGGAAAATGGTTTGGTTTGGTTGGCTTGGCTTGCGGTAGGCAGGTTGCCAAATTTTTTGCAAGTTACCGGCCTTTAGTAATCTGGCCATCAGAGCGCAAATCACTCGCGAATGCTGCCTAAAACGAGCTCCTGAGTGATCCTGGAGGATCGATAGGTCGACCATTTAGGGCTTAGTAATTTTTCCGTAAGGTCGATGCAATTCTAGTGACTAGCAACGGCTTTTAAAAAAATGCCAAGCTGCAAACACGCTGCAGAGAAAGTTCGTGTGTGTGCACCACAAGAGAGAACATGGTTGCGCGAGGAACGTGTATTTTTTTATCTCTTTGTTCGCTCCAGAAAAGAATTGAGCGCTATGTTGCTATGCAGAAGGGTTGAATGTACTACGGTAATCGCGGTGGATGATGGCTGCCTCGGCGCGGAACTGTGCCTCGCAGCGGTGTGCAAGGGACAGGGAAGCGGAGCAACAACCTTTAACACAACCGTTACATACCAGCGGTGTGCGATTACATACCTGCGGCGCCCATTATGTCCCAGCGGTGACCTCTTTCACACGTCTGCTGTGGAAAATACTTCCTCCGTCCAAGATTGATTGTCCTCTATAACTTTGCCGCCCTACATCTCCATCACAGATGCTTCCTTTTACAATAAAATTTCTACTAGTGGTACGCCTATGTTTCTGGAATAAACAGTCAAAATTTCATGTCAATTCGTTTAGTATTGAGGATTTGGCAGCACTTTGTAGTAGGGTCCTCCCGCCAGAAACCCGCCCGTTTTTCAACAAGGTCACCGAAACAGGCGTTTTCGCGATGGCGAGGATCACGACTTTGCGGCGGCCAAGCAAGACCGCCCGTGCAAAACTATCCATGCCGTTTGAACAGAAGCTTGGAGGGGTCCCTGCAAACAAGCAAAGCGGCAGAAAACGTGTCTTGGTGGGCTTGATCGTGGAAGTCGCCGTGGCTTCGCTGACCTAATTCGAGATCGATTGGCCAGTTTGGGGTTGCATTCCGACCCAGATTTCTGGGCCGCGAACTTTTGAACTCCATCGCTGCTGTGAGAGATACCGCACAAGGCCTCCTAAGCTCCTTGGAGAGGTGCGAAGGAATGTGATGGCCATCACCCTGATCTATGGCAGACGATTGGGGGAATGGCTTGGATTGGGGGATGGCAAAGTCGACCCTTGCCGCGACAATTGCACTAGGAAAAAAAAGGGCCAAATAACACGTGTTCAAATGTGTTATAACTGGGCAAAACATGTTCAAAATGTGCTCAGAATGTGTTAAAAATTGCCAAAAAGTGTTATTGGGAACACGTTCGTGAACAGCAACACGTGTTGCGCAAATATGCTCATGGAGTAAGAACACACTATTTTTGTGTACAAAGTTTACGGGTTTGTGTTATTTTTGTGCTCTCGGTGTGTAACACATTGATAAAATGTGTTATCTTTTGCACACTTTTTCGTTGGTTCACCTTTGAGTGAATGTGTTCAAAATGTGTTTTGTTGCAATAGGCTAAAACGTGTTGTCCAAGAACGTGTTAATTCGTGTTCCAAAGCGTGTTGCTATGTTTCAAGGTACACATTATAAATCGTGTACAAAGTTTACGGTTTTGTGCTGAATTTGTGTTCCCCACGTGCTCTTGGTGTTCTACACGTTCATTAAATGTGTTGCGCACGTTCTTGTGTATTCCAAACAACACAATAAAAGTGTGTTTAGAATTCCAGTTTTGTGTTGAGTTTCGTGTTCCTTTTGTGTTAAATGCTGTGATGCATTTGCACTACATGTATTGCATTATATAATGTGTGTTATGGCTGTGTTCCACAGGAGGAACGTGCTCCAAGACATGCGTGCTGTGCTACACGAGAAAAAATGTGCAACACGAGCCGTAGGTTGTGTTACAGTCGTGTTTTATGGAATGTGTTGTGTGTTACAATCGTGCTGTTCGGAATTCGTTGTGCATTACAATCGTGTTGTTTGGAGTGTGATTTGTCATCGTTGTTTGTTGGTTGCGTCAAAGTGTTTTGAAAGCGTCTGCAAGCTGTTACACCTCTGCGGCTCGCCAAGTTCTTGTGTTGGTTTGCGTTGCTCGTGCCCATGATGCCTCAACGTCCCCCAGATGCCACCTGCAAAACCAAAGAGACCTGCGCCGCCATCTCGTGCCACGTTAGCCACAACAGCGCAACTCTTCCCACCTTCTACTTGCCTTGTGCCAGTGCACGGAGTGCACAGCCCAGCGCTAATGAGCGCTACACGTGAGGTCGTGCTCACGATGATGGGTGGCTCCTTGGGTCGCTGCGCAAGTCAGCATCTGCGGCGGTCAAACAGGTCTTGGGCTTGGCAGCGAGCTGCTCCTCCCCCTTACCGTTTGTCGTCGTCCCTTTTTCTCGTCCGTCGTGACAGACATCCTGGTCTCTGGATTTGGTGCTGTGAGAAATGGCTACGGCTGCAAGATTGCAGGTCGTTTGTACACTGGGCGGGCATATCTGGCACTTCATTTCTGTACTTGGCCCAAACAGTGGCATAGCACTGCGAGTGTCATCTGTAGATGTATCTGAGTGTGCGGGAGCGCAAAAGGGACGCCAGGCTGCGTTCTGGAGCGGTGAGTAGAACAAGGCGTAGGTTGACGAAGGCGCAGCGACTGCCGTTGCGTTAAGATTGCCAGAATCAGCGGCAAACATGCTCGTCTTCCGTATGGCGATTGGCTCTCGCGTATTGGCAACGCCTGTCCCTCACTTAGCCCAACACACAGGAGAGCAGTGGGCGTTTCATGGTCGGCGGGCAAAGCGTTTTCTGCTACCACAGCCTGTTGGAAGAACTGTGAAGCATAACTGTATGTTGTGGTGGAATGGTGACGGGAGCCATATGAACTCAGGATGAGTACAAGTGCATGCAGGCGAAGTGGGGAGCCGTGGGCGCCCGCAAAGGCTGCGTATGCAGTATCAGCGGGAGCCAGTTACGAAAGCTATTAGCACGTCTCTTGATCGCGGCATGCCCGCACATGGGATCGAGCGGATCGAAGCCCTTCGATCCCCTGCTTCTCTGTAGCTCCAATGCAGAGCTCTTCACGTCACAAACCACTGACTTCGCAGTACTCGAAGAACAACCTCTGATCAAGGGTTTTTTCGTTTCAGTTGTGCATCAACCACAGGTGTGCATGACATTGAATCGACTAACAACTGAGGCATACACAGAGTCTGCTTCCAAGCAAGACTGCAGTTCACCAATCTAACCATATGAGAGATGCTAATCCCACACCACGTTGTAAATGACTACGATTCCATCTCAGGCCCCTGCTTTGGGATGATGTGGATAAGCAATCGCCGCCCTTGGCAGGTTAAGGAAATTGCATACACAAAAGCCCTGCAGTGAAAAACACCATTGTCAGATGTTGAAGATTTCATTTAAAGAGGCGCACAAGAGACAGCCAGGACAGCCAAGATGCAAAAGGCACACACGAAGGTACTACGCTGCACCACGTTGCAACGAAGACACACAAAGGAGGAAGCACTTCTGCACATTCACACCTGAAGACAACTGGCAAACTGCAGAGCATAGAAGGAATGTGTTGCAGGGGAAGCTTTAGCTTGGCCATCAGTGTGTCTTCACCATCGTTGCCTATCCTTCAAATTCTGAAAACGCTTTCACCCCTTGCAGCAAGCACAGCCATGTCACCTTTCTGGTTTATGCTTCTAAACATGAGATGGCATTTCTCACTTGCAATGAGCATTAACGTGAGGGCAAGGAGGGGCACCAGTGACATGGCCGTAATCAGGGTGGAAAGCAGCATGTGCACCCTGGCTGTTCAGTAGGGCTAAAACAAGGGGTGCAGATGAGCTGACACTTCAACCCAGCTGTAGATGCCAGTCTTTTGGAGAAAAACTATTAGTTCTGGGAAGAAAGAAGTGATGATCATGTCAGGTCATTGTGTGCACAAGCACTCCAATGTGCTCCTTGTGACTGGTTCATACAGAAAACACCTCCACAACATACAGGTGTCCATCAGCATCAGCGGTAACTTGATGGACAATGCTTTGAGCTTACAGCAAGAGCAGTACCCACACAGTTCCTTCCTTAACCATAAACAAGAAACGGGAGGACAGGAATTCTCAAACAGCCAGATGCTTCTAATTCTGAGATGGCATTTCTCACTTGCAACGAGCATCAACATGTGGGCATGGAGGGGGACCAGTGGCATTGTCGCAATCAGGGTGGAAAGGCAGCACGGGCACCCTGGCTGTTCAGTTGGGCCAAAACAAAGGCTACAGGTGAGCTGACACTCCAACTCACCTGCAGACACCATTCTCCTGGAGACAAACTGTCGGCTCTGGGGCGAAATGGGTGACGATAGGGGCAGGTCATTGCGTGAACAAGCTCTCCAATGTGCCCATTGCGTGTCTGGTTCATACAGAAAATACCTGCACAACATACAGGTGTCGATCAGCATCAGCGGTTGCTTGGTGGATGCCAAGCTACATGCATTTGGCTCACAGCAAGAGCAGTACCCACACAGTTCCTTGGCCAACAAAATGGTAGGGCAGCAATTCGCAAATGGCCAGACGAATAGCATTGCAAGTGTGCAGAATCATCGCATTGCAACACCGCTGTCCAGCACTGCAAGGTGAAAGGGAGCACATCACAAACAAAGAGTGTGAAATTGCTTTACAAAAGTGCCACCTGCACTATGCTCACACAAGATCTTCAATCCAAGGTCGCCTTGCTCACTCATGACCAAGGGAACCTTACCATTCTGAGGGTAGCAACGGGTGTTTCTGGGCAGCAGTTCCACACACAACACATTGAATTGGCCAGCCACTGCCTGTCCGTGGTTGTGCAAGTTGGTTGAGGTTGTGTCAACAATGGAGCACAACATAGGCGACATGAATTCAAAGCCAATGGATTACAACGATTACAACATGGAGCGCTACATAGGTTACGAGAATCCAAAGACAACAGATTACAATGATCACAACGTGATATAGTTGTTCCACCCCGCTATGCGCAACCTCCCAGTGAGGCACGCCCAGTCCCTTCACCCCAATGGGAAGTACTCAGTCCCACAGCCATTTCAGAACACCACCATACCGCATGAGGCTGGGTGCAGTAGCTACTGCAGGTAGTCTTCCGGAATTCGTTGCAGAGTGCAATACATTTGTATATCTCACACAGTGAGCTGCTGTACAGTGTACTCCATCTCAAACGTAAGACATGGCATAGTGAATACCAGTGCATATGCATGTTGAGAAACAGCTCATTTACCACCAGCTCACATATACACATATGCAGAACATTGCAAGGTGCCACTGCATACCAACTGGCTGGTCAAACGATCAGGACTGTTCCGAACTGTCTTACCAAGTGTGCCCCCCATGCTGCGTGCCGCTCACCTTGAGTTGTTGCAGGTTGAGCTGTTGATGTGCCTTCTGCATGACGGGCCAAGTTGCACAGCAACGCCTTGGCTGTCGAAAGGGGCCTCGAGCGAACACGGAGCCAGCGCTGAAACTCAGCTGACACAGCCCCACCACGGTCTGTCCTCATTCTTCGGAACATCGAGAAGAATTGCGCACGGTCCAAGGGTCGGCCGGCGCTGCTCCACAGCAGGGACACCAGTAAATATCCAAGGCACAGATCAACAAAGCCTGCGGAAGACTTTGGATCAAGAGCAAAGGCACTTTCACATACAGTTGCTCCACGCTTCAGCAGGTATGCCTCCCTCGAGGGTCCCCAAATGCCGCACCGTGGCCGAACATGCTCATAAACAGCCAATACCGCCCGACCCGCGTGGCCCCACGCAGTCAACGACTTCAGCCGCCACCCTGCCGTGTCGTCAAATGCAGGCAGTGGTCGCGCATTACAGGGTACATCGACACTGGGCGCCATGCGATACGCGTGCCCGGCCCACCATCAACCACGGCGACGTCAGCCCGGCCTTGTAGGTGACTTTGTCTCAGGGCATGCCGAGCCCACTGCAGCGCGCCTGCGCACTGCGGATCCATCCATCGACGGACGTGCCACGATAGTGCCCCGACCACAGGGTCGACAGCGGTTTCGGCGTCACGTAGGAACGTGCTGAAAGTGTGTTTGAAACGTGTTGCAAGCGCGTTCGCAACGTGTTGGGAGCATTCTCTCTTGTGCCCCAACGCATCATTTCCTTGTGTCCAATGTACCACTTCAGTGGTGCAGTTACGGCTAGAACTGATTGTTATAAATAACTGAATGTATGAAAAGATGACGAAGCACTAGGAATTACATTAAGGATGTTGATATGAACGGACTGGGTATAAAGGACAGAACGTCTGTTGTCCTTTTGCCTCGGCTGTAAACCGTTGCCGTGGACTCGAGCGTATAGTTCCCGTTCAGGGATCGCCACCCCTCGAACCTGCCTGCCTTCGTCAGTGCATTCAAGCGGAATCCACAGAATGAAGTGGAGTGAATGTGTCTAACTCAGGATCAGGGCCATCGGGCGGGAACTTTGGACGGACAGCAAAGTTTTTGGACTTGTGGGCACACTTGGATTTGGTCTGTATGATGCTCAAGCCTAGATACGTATGGCTCAATGAGACAGTGTTTGCCACAATTCCTAAAGCTGTGGTTAGAAAGGAAAAATCAGAAACAATATCTGAACACGGCTCTATATGGTGGAACAACATGCAGCATTTTGCTGTGTTGTGAGCATGACACGATCACGTCTGAAACACGCCCGTGACACAATACTTCCCTGCCAACACGTGCTTAGCTTGTGATTATTGGCTGACAGCTAACAACACGTCACGAACACGTTATGAGCACAGCATAAACACAGTTGAATGCTGTGCAACACGTTTTCCTAAAGATGCTTGGATGTTGGAAACTTAAAGCACGATCCGAACACGTTCTGAACATGAATGAATGCAAGTGGACACGTTTTGTTGCTACGCTTTGGGGCTGAGAATTGTGAACACGGTGACAACACGTTTACATGCGGTAAAACACGTTCCAACACGAACTCAGACCGAGCACGTTCTGCAAAACGTGTTATTTGGCCCTTTTTTTCCTAGTGTTGAAAAGGTGGAACGCGATGCAAACGGTCGGATAGTTCATTTTGTGTCTCTTTGACAAGTAGAGACTATGAAGATTGGGAAGGGTTGCGGACTGCACGTACAAGTTGGCCGCTAGTGCCAATTTTGGGAGTGTGGGCCCAGCCACACACGAAGGCCTCGATTCAAAGATCAATCGAGGTGTTATGTTAGAAAAAAGTTGCCGCACAGCCTTAGAACGATAGCACGCACAGAGCCCAAGCTTGAGGGTGCTGGGCGTTTGCCTTTTCCGCTTGTGGCAAGGTCTTGCATCGGAGATCCGGGAGGGCAGCGATTTCTGCCATCGTCGATGCTGTGACAACGGACTTGTTCGATGGGGATCCAAACGCAGTGGAGCGTGTTTGGCAAGCGCTAAACCACGAGAGGGACGCTGTCCTTCGCCGCAATGGCAAGCACAACTTTGGTTTGGCATGCCTGGGGCGGAAACGACCCAGAACCACGTGAATCTCCGACGGGCGCGGAATCGGAATGCACAATTTTGGACCAAATCATAGGCAATTTCAGGGGGCCGCCAAAAATAGTGGGGATAGATATTTTTTCACAAAAATCGGTAGTCAAGGGTTTTGGGACACAATCTTTTCGATTCTGATATTTATTAGTACTTTTGAAGCGGTTCAGGTAATGAATTTTATCTTTTAAATAGAAGACAATTAATCTTGGACGGAGGAAGTATTATTTAGTAGCTGCCTTCCAACGTCAGCATGTATGTCCCAGACCGGGGGCGGGCCGCGCCGGGCCAGCCCCGCTCGCCACTCGCTAGGAGCAAGCCGCTGTCGTATGTGGAATTGTCGCCGTGGAAAGATGTCAACGACGGCTGACTACGCTTGGCGAAAGACGACAAACACAAAAGACGTCAATGGCACCAGTCGAAGACAATACTTTGAGGACAGAGCAAACGATATAAACTACTAAAGCACACAGCTGCGCGATAACTACAATGACTACAGGGCAGCCACGTCACAGGAATTCAAGTGAGAGACCGTCAGGACATCGCAAGGTATGGGAAATGCAGCTGCAGGAAGGTTAAGACGATTGTGAGGGCCGGGACGTCATAAAGACGTCACAGAGCTAGAGCGGACGACGATCAAAACAAGATAAAGTACTGAAAGCACCCAGCCACTCGAGCGCCTGGGCCGCCAACGCAGCGCCGCGGCAAAAGACGTCACCAGGACAACCAGGGTATGCTTAAAACAAAACAAACTACTGGGCCAAAACACTCACACGCAGTCGCAGCAACAAGGATGGTGCAACCATAAAAGTCGTCACAGGGACACCGCTGAGAGAAGGCTTTGGACAACATAAAGTACTAAACAACAGCATCCGGAGGCAGCCACGGTAGCGGAGAGGAATGCCATGGCGAAAGGCGTCACAGAAGAGTGGTAAAATAGTAACAAAAGAGCTAGTAGTGATGGAAGAAAGCGACATAGCGGCGGACGTCGACAGGAGCTGTGAGGACATCTTGGCGTGGCGAAAGGCGTCGTGGAAATGTGGGAAAAGGCGCCAGACGTCACTGCATCAAGAATTATGACAGGATCTGGAGAAGACGAAATGAAAAACCGCTAAAGAAGCACCACAGAAGGAACACGATTGAAAGCGACTACAAGGCTGCACATACAATGAAATGAACAGTGTTTGGCACCAAGACAGGCCAAGAAAGTGGAACGAATACCCTGAAGTATTACTACCCATCTGCACCCACTCCGACGACTATGGAGATTTTTGAAAATGCCCACTGTTCTACGCCATTTTACACTATTCTACACCACCCAACTGACAACCATAGACAATCTCAAGAGCACTGCATGGCTACAACAACGAATGAAGGTGCAAATGAAGACTAAATAAAGGGCGCTTGGGGCGCCGAGTCAGCTTGAGAAGGCGCCACCCGTCAGCTGACGGTTCGCCACTTTGGGAGGCATTTTGGCGCTTCAGAAGGGACGTACTGCTGGCTCAGAGGAGGAGGCCGACGGCTCGCAGTGAGGATGACGCTTGGAGGAAGAAACGCACACCTGAAGAGACGCACTAGTGATGCTTAGAGGGGATGCTGGAGTGGCGAACAAGCGAACCGACGAGAGGCAGTTGTCGTTATGGGAATCGGCACTGATTATATTGGGTTCTGAAGTACAGATAATGTGGAAATGGATACTTGATTGACGACTGAATGATAGAATTTGGTTCTGAGCCGTTTGAGCGACACTTCGGGGAGACTTAACCGCGAGCACGCGGCGGTTTCCTCTATCTCTCACCATGCGGAGCAGCACTTTAACCTCTCTCCTCTCTCTCCCTCTTTCTCTCTCTCTATCTCTTTTCTTTGGTGCCTTTGAAGCTCGCAGCCTTTTGGGCGCGTGGCCTCCAGGGCGTCGCGGCTTTCAGCCCCGTCAGAGCTATAGGCCATTTGGCTTGGGGCCTTCCGAGGGCTCTGGGCCTTCTTTGAGGTGTGAGGGCCTCTGCAGCTTTGGGGCCGTGAGGCTTCGGGGCGTTCGACCAGGCTACCGTCCGAGCGACAAGAGACTGTGATTCCTGGGTTCTGACCAGTTTCCAGCGCCGATTCGCTTTGGGCTTAACTTTTGGCGTCGGTTGCGGCGTTGGAAGTGGCGCCCACGCAGCTGCGCTTTGTGGCAAACCCTCTCGTGTTCGTTTTCCACCTTCCCGTTTCACACACAGCGAGCTCGAACGAGTCCAGCAGTTTCCGACGTCCTTTGTGACGACTCGGCAACTCCACACCCTTCCACTTCCACCAACCGCCGGTCCCCTGGGCCCACCGCCGGCGTCTCGGCTTTGGTCGAGGCAAAGCTTCCATTCCCCACTGCACACACACACACACACACACACCACCTGGGCATACGACACCACGCCCCATGTGTGCCCCGCTATGAAAACGGTCCCCTCCATAGTTCCGCAATTCTGCACCTTGGCACCTGTGGTCATGGTTGCGGCTAGCCCGGCGGGCGCCATTGGTGTTGTAGGTCGCTGCCCGTGGGCGTTAGGTTCCAGGCGCATCTTGCACAACTTTGAGCACAGGGCCTTGGCATGCAGCGCGAGCACTGAAGCGTAGTGCGCGGCACTACCCAGCCCTTTCTTGAACTCATGGACGGACGGACAGACCCCAAACTGCTTCATGGAGCTGCAATCCGTCCAGCCGCTGCCGTCCGCAAGTTTGCGGATGACTGTGTGCATGTTCTGTTCACAGAATGCCGTGACCCATTTCTGCCTTTGCCGTACGCGATATTCTGTCCGTACTTCGCAGACGGAAGTTCGGAGATTCTGCTACATTGCGGACGGAGGCACCGGCGTGCGTCCATTTCCGCGAGCTGGTTGCTTCACGATGGGCGGATGGTGTGTCCACGAAGGGGCCGGGGCAGCGGGCCTCACCGCGAGGCTGGGGAGGTGCAAGACCCACAGCGGATATCATTGTATGTGCGTCGAAGATTGCTTCCGGCTCAGGCTTTTTATGGGCGCCGAGTGGTGCCAGCCGCAAATGAACCGTTTGGCACCCACGGGTGGCACCAGTCGGTGGCCACAAGGGACAAGAATGGTGGGAGTGGGAGGCCGCGTTCGGCCTCCCACTCCTGCCGTTTTGTGGCGTTTTTTTGGCCACTCTTTAGGCCCCGCGGAGGCCATAGTCCACCCTTGACGTTCGCCCCCTGTGCCAAGCGGAACTGCGGAGGGGAGGCCCAGTGGCCCCTCCCACGACTTCGCCGTTTTCGCACCAGGGGCGCATGGGGGCGTGGCTCGCCCCTAACTAGGGGAGGCGGGGCCGGCCCGGCGCGGGGCCGGGCGCGGGCACGCGTGGCCCGGCCTGGCCGTGATCCCGGGCTTCCATGCTGACGTGGGAAGGCAGCGACAAAATAACGTTTCCCGTCTGGTGCCTGGCAGCACGGCCGCATCCCACCCCCCCGCCCCACCCCACCACCACGACTGTCCAGCTCGCAGGTCGAGCCGCCACCAAGGCCATCACCCGTGCCGACCGCCTCGCAAGTCAGCTCGCCCGACAGGAACCAGGACCGCGGAGCCACGCAAGGGCGCCGCAAGCAGCCCACGATCGATCATCTCCCGGGCAAGGGTTGCCAGGTGGGAGGGCGCCTGGGGTACAACCGCTCGCCCCGTGCCGTGCCCCCGTCGAGAGACGTCCGTCGCCCATCGCCCTTTCATTAATTTCTTGCGCCACCAGCCCCCGCGTTTTGGGATCGCCCACCACAGATGCCTGGCCCGTCGGCCTGGCCCGCTAGCCTGGCCGTTGGAGCGTCCGTGATTCCGGGTGCCTCCGGATTCCGGATCCGGGTGCGCGCGACCGATTGTCGCGTCACCTGCGAAGTGGCGGAGCCCGGAGGGCGACATTCGCGCGCGTGCGATTTCCATCCCTATCGGGGATATCGGGAGTCGGGCGCCAGGCAGCTGGTGCCTTGGGGGGCCGCTGTCCCGGGGGCGGGAGGCGGGGCCGAGTCACGGAGCACAAAATGCGTGAAATGAGGAAAACTAACGTGCTGAAAGATGGAATGAAAGGGGAAGTCCGTGCGAAGGCTGTGCTGTCCCGTCATTCGCCTCGAAAGTACCTCCACACCTCTTTCCCCGCAGGATTCTTTCTCGACAATGAATTTTCCGTTGCTTTAGACCATTCCTCCATGGCAAACATTGCACAGTGAGACGGATGCCCACAAGAGAGCTGCTGCATAATGTGAGGCTCTCAACAGACCCAGGAAGGAAATCGAAAGGCACATTTGCACAGCCCGCCACTGGGCTGGCATATCTCAAAGAAATCCACGTTGGTCAAGGCGGCTGATGCGGCCAATGGTACTTTTCAGAGGTGGTGCTCACTATGGAGAAAAGGGCCAAATTCTACGTGTATGGGTTTATTCTTGTGTTTTGGGCATGCACAACATTGATGAAATGCACTTCACAGGTGTTCACAAAAAGTGTTATTTGGTCCTTTTTTGCTAGTGACCAGTGTTCACCACCGAGTTGCTGTGCTGGCTGCTGCACAACTCGAACTCCAAGCAAACACACATCAAACGAATGGATACAGCAGGAAATATGCACAAATCGATGTTCCAAAAGCCTTGCAGTCTGAAGCACTTGCAAGTCAAATGGCGCAAATTGGTGCCCAGTGGCAATTGCACCTACAACCGCGTGTGTTGCGGTGCAGGTGTCCTGAATGACAGGTGAGGAGCAAGCTGCGGTCCCTGCATTGGGGCCTCAGGTGGGCAACCCACCTCTAGACTGCATTGAAACATGGCCTGCCCGCCCGTCTCATAAGCTCTGCCATATGCTATCTCCTTTCCTTTGGCATACTTTAAGTCGTAGCTGCTGGTGGTCAGGAGAGCAATGCACAGGCATCAGTCACTATGCCCAGCCTTGCAGAGGCAGAGTCATTGGAAGCTTCAGCTGCAGATCTAGAGGAGCATCTCAAATACCAGGAGGCAAAGAAAGCCTTGCACAGAGCTGTAGACATTCGTGCAGGGCAGCTGGGAAATGAGCATGTCTCGGTAGCCCAGAGTTTAGACCATCTAGGATGTGTTCTTCTGACTCTCGGAGATTATGCCAAAGCGCAAAGCACGCATCAAAGAGCATTGGACATTTTGCAATTGCACAATGAACGCCAAGGGATGTCAATCAGCATTGGCCATCTTGGAGTGGCGATGCTGAAGCAAGGTCACTTTGCCAAGGCCAAGGAACTTTGCAACCAAGCAGTAGAAATGAAAACACAGGAGCTGGGTGGCAGGCACCCAAGCGTGGCACAGAGCCTGAGCGATCTGGGGCTGGTGATGTATCACTTGGGAGACATTGTGGGCGCTGAAGGGTGTCTCTCTAAGTCCCTGGACATTATGAATGGTGGCATCAGCTTGGAAATGGCACGCACCTTGGATATCCTGGGAATGGTGATGTGGGAGAATAACGACTATCCAAAGGCTGAGGAGTACCATAGAAAAGCCTTGGACATTGGAAGACTGATTGTCTGCGATGGCCACCCGGCTATTGCAGAGAGCCTCACCAACATAGGAGTGGCAATTATCTATCAAGGGAAGTTCTCAGAAGCTGAAGAATGCCAACACAAGGCGCTGGCCATGAGAAAAGAAGCATTGGGCAATGGGCACCCTGATGTTGGAGAGAGCTTGAACAATCTTGGCATTGTGATGGAAAAGCAGGGAAGGCTTCCTGAGGCTTTTGACTGTCACATGAGGGCCCTGGCCATCCGTGAACAATCTCTGGGATCGGGCCACCCAGATGTTGCAATGAGCCTAGGGTGGCTCGGACATTTGCTGCACCACCAACAGAAATATTCTGAGGGTGAAGACTGCCTTAGGAGGGAGCTGGTCATACTCAGACATATCCACGGATGTTACCATGCAAATATTGCATGTTGTTTGTTCAATCTGGGATTGGCATTGTGGAAGCAGGCAAAGCTTGTGGATGCAGAGGAAATCCTAGAAACATGCCTAGAGGTACAGAAAGGGTTGCGAGGCTATCCCGACCAGTGCATAGCAATTTCAGTAAGAAAATTGCACCAAATTCGTGAACAGCAGGGTTACATCGACTAGAAGAGTAATGTGTTGCATTACAGAGACAATGTGCTGAATCTGATCTCTCGTATGTACTCTGTGCACTTTTTCATGTCGATGCTCACAGCATCATTCCATTTGTCTGCTGCATTGAAATGTGTCATGTTTGTTCGAGGTGCTGTTCATGATGTTCACCTTGCTGGGGATAGTTGAAACAGATTCCATTGCAGAATGGCATATCTAATATTTTGCATCCGCAACTCATAAAAATGTTGCAGTGGACCCGGCGGTCGTGGTCCGGGGTCATGGCGTTTGCAACGGCCTGGTGATTCTGCCCAATGGGGCCCTCGCCACCCCGACAGTTTTGGTGGTTCTGCCATTGAATGTTCCAATAATGTCAGCCTCAGAGGGTCAGAGAGCAGAGGGTAGACACTTTCAGCAGAATGAAATGGCAGTCGGCGCTTCCCAGCTGCTACTGTCCATTAAAATGCATACCGTATTTCCAATTTCTCACCTTATTTTACTGTTCTTTTCTGTTTGTTACCATTACCTTCCATTAATCGTGCAATTTTAGCATTTTGGGGGGAAGGGGTTTTCTTTGGTTTTCTCCTTGGTTTTTGTGCTTGAGCGGTTTTGGTCATACTTATCTTCCCTCTCTTCCACTCCCCATGCCTAAATTTTTGCCAATTTATGGTGCAATGTTGGTACTGTGACAGAGTGTTATCTAACGGACGGCAAGGCCGACCTCTGGAAAACTGTGGCTAAGGCGGCTTGCAGAGTAGGTAAAGGATAGCGGGGTGGGCTAGTGGCTGGGTTGGGGTGGGGGTATGTTGTGGGCATGGAGTCGTTGTTCGTTTCACGTTGGTGTATAATGACACGACGGAAGCACTACAGGATGAAATTATATCACTAATTTTGACTTATTATGGGAGACTATTAATGTATTGATCCCTGCCAATGTGAGAAGCCTGCAGGTGAGGGAGCCTCGCTCCTGGGGCGCACAAAGCAGAATGAAGCAAGAGTCAATCAAACCCCGAGTGGTTATTCATGAAATAGATAATACAATTATACAATAACAAATGAATTGTTCCATCCAATAACCACATATTCGTTCTTTGACCGCTTGGAAGTCCCATTGTATAGTCAGATAAATCAGATATTATCAAATATCATCTAACCTAATCATATTGTATCATTTATTCTCCCCACAAAATTTGGACGTCTTCCGCTGCGGAGATGCATCATGCGAGAAGGCCAGCCGAATGGAAGATATGGGTATCTAATAGAATCCCAAAAAGACCAAGTCTCATGTGTCCAAGTCTCATGCCACAACTCAATCTATCGTAGAATCCTAGTATCCAGCTCTCCACCCAGTTTATCGCTTCCGTCACTCCACTGTTCTAGGCGATTACACAATGTCTTTTGATGTCAAATGACCTAAGAAGATATTTTGCTTAAGGTCCTGACAATCACTGAGGGTGGCTTTGTTGTTCTAGTGGCCTCATGCTACTATGTTCCCTTTTGAGCCATCGCCACATGCCTCACCAATTCCGAGGATCACAACCTCAAAATGTTGCCAATCTTTAACTCTGTTGTAGGTGGGTTCAAAGACACAATGTGCTCCATGCTTCTTACTGCAACTTCATCAGCCTCAAACAAGAAATCATGATAGACTTGCCAATAAAATTATATGAATAGTATAATTGGGGAGCAATCTCAACCACCTTAGAAAGCTCAACAGTGTGCCAAATTCACTTGGCACCAATTGATAGCAACTGCCACCGTCCTTTGCTCTCCATTTAATACTTTTGCATATACAAGCTCTGATCTCAGAAGTGCATCTTCGCAGTGTTTTGTTGTAGTATGCCACAACTGCATGTTGATTCATGCCCATTAACACATAATCTACGATTTTAATAATTTTGGGCATAACAGTACTGGAAAGTCCTCCAACAATAGTAATCTGGCCACAAACAGATGTGGGTTCAATACTGTGCACACTCTGACTATGTGGTAATGACCCGTTGGTTTTCTTGTTTTGCCGAGCGGAGCGAGGCGTTAGCCCAAAAAACGGGTTTGGCCAAAATGGAGACGCTTAATGAAAACGATGACTTTGATTATTTTGGCCGCCATATGTAAGAGCGCCTGGCGGCGGCGCCGATTGTAGTTCGATCGTTCTGGAATACACTGCCTCCCTGCCTCCTCGAGCGCAGCCGCCGCGCGCCTCGGATGGGACCGCACAGAGCGGCCGTCACCCACAGGCCAGAGAGAGCCCGGGACACGCCGTCCGGCCGAGGACGACCACGCTTCCACCGGAGAGGCTCTAGAGCGCGGAACAGGGTACCTGGACGCCGCCAAGGGGGGACCGCGCCGACAGACTACAAGTAAGTCCAGGTTGATCAATCTCACCAACCTTAGCTGTGGTCCTGTCCGCACAGCTAGCACTGACCGAGGGACGTAAGTCAGTTTTTTCCCAGCATTCTTGCAATGATAATAACCACCATACTCAACATCATTCACCACTGCGGTTGGACTTGCGCCCTCATATAAATGAGAGCTCTTTGGGTTCACACAATCAGCACATGGACCCAACGACACAATGTTCCACTGAAAATGCCTCACCTCCTCATACTTCCCACTAATCATCACTCACGTCTAGCAACTCACCGAAACTGCTGGGCCACCCTGCCATCTTCAAAGTAGTTTGGATGCACCTCCCAATGACCTGGGTCCTCGTACAACAAAACGCATGTCACGGCCTCTGCCTCTATCACCGCAGCCTTGATCATCTCCCACACATATGTGACTTCCACCTCTAGCTCTGTCTTTGCCTCCTTGTTGCTCCACTACCAGGACTGATTCCTGACCAATCAACTGAGACTGTTGTTGCTGCTGACCGGTTGCATAAACCCGCTGCTACTGGTACTAACCACGTCCTCGCCCGTGTCCACGTCCATGGTCTCTTCACTGTTCACTCTGACCTCCGCCTGCAACCTATGACTGTTCCCAGCCCCTTCGCCAAAGTCTGGAAAGAAAAGAGCAGTCATTATGACTTGCTCAGGATCATCGGGCATCCATGATGCAACGGTAGATCTCAAGGGATTTCGGGCGCTCTCAATAAATTGGTAATATGTTCAGCGTGGGGCATGCCAGGTAGTCTAAGACCCCACTTCTGAAAATCGTGAACGTAAGCCTCCACTGGAGAATACTAACAGAGGCTATGCAGCTTCCACTTGGCCCACTCAACAAGTGTGGCCGACTAGAACATGTTCCTTAACTCAGCCATCAACTCGTGCTAGTCGGCAAATGGTGCGCGAATTCATTGGCGGACTTGCAATTCCACGAAGTTCATCTGTGAAATCGCTGAGTCACATAGATTTGCAGGCACGATTGCTAACCGCTTTGCCTCATCCACCATATTCCCTCATAGCCATCGACACATTGCCAGCACCCACTTTGTGTAGCTGACATCCTCATGTTGTCCAAAAATCAGTCCGGCACTGGGTTTCGAAATATCCCAAAGCCAACGTCAGCAGGAACAGGGCTAGGTATTATAATTCCCTGGTCTGATGACTCACCTCTAGGCGGCGGCTGACTCTTGTTGTGACTATTGGACACACCATCATTCAGTATCAATTATAATCACCCGCTGCTATTGGAAAGCAACCTTAGGGGAGGCTTTTGGGATTGTTTAGGGTCCCTCGTATTTATTTACTTCAGGAATCTTCAATTCAAAGCTGAGGCTTCCCCTTCAGAGCAATCTAGGAGAAGTGCACAAAACTGGGAAACCAGCTGTCCAGCCCTTTTCGCCCAGACGGACAGGTGACCAGATTTAGGGAAGTGCTGGCGGGGTAGGGGTGGGGGTGGGGGTGGGGGTGGGGGGGGTATTGACAGTGGCCAGACCAGTGTGACAGATACTGGTGGATGTTTTTTTCCTTTGGGAGAAAGAAAAGGAAACCTCATTCCCCTTAACAAGCATATGAACTTAGTAGTCTACAGCAAACAAAAGGTCGACAAGGCATAGTGGCAGGTGCTGGGCCGCAGTACTCACACCTGGACTAGAGGATTGGGGAGAAAGATGTAAAGTGTAATTCACCTTATTTAAGTGACTATTTTGCTGGGGGTTCAACGATTCTTGGTGGACCAGGCACTGTGCGGAAAACGCTAGCGCTGGTCGGCATCCACAAAAGACGTTGGAGCTGGCCGGTCGAATGAAGGGCTCACGCTACAACCTCTTGGTTGATTTGGGATCGACTAGTAATTGCGTATCAGCCCACGTATGCACGGTGAATAATATATGTAAAGAGAAGGATCCCTACCCAGACTATCCCAATTGACTATGGCTGATGGGTCTCAAGTAGAGGTTATGGGTAGAGTCCACATCAAAATCAAATTTGGTTGATACATGGACATTATGCAGGCCAAACTAATTCTAGGCCTACATAAACACCTGATATTGGGTATTCCGTGAATACAAAAAAAACAAATCCATGAATTGATGGGACACAAGCAACGGTGGTTGTGGAAAAGGGAACACGGTTTATACCCCTACCACTGGCCTGAGGGAAAAGGGAAATAAGGAAAGTCAGCCCACTCAACGCCATGCAGTTGAATTGTTTATTCAAGAAAGGAGAAAGGGAATTTCTGGGATTCGTTCAAAAGGTCGAGACAGAGTCAGAGGAATGCAATGCACTCAAGGCTGGTCAGGAAAAACCTGATATTGGGAAAGTATTAAATACATGCCCATTTAACAACACATATTAAAAATATTTTGATAAAATTTTGCGGATAATTTCTCTGCAGACTCGTCGGTGGGCGTGCGTCCAGTCCATTGACCACTTTAAAAGATGAGCCCGGTCGAGTTGAAGGAATGAAAACACAAATTGAATATATCCTTGAGCATGAATTCATTCGACCTTTCAGCTCTCCATGCGGCGCCGGGGTGCTTTTTATACTAAAGAAGGATGATAATCTCCCATGTGTATTGAATACCAATGGTTGAATAAGAAAAAAAAATAGAATCAATGTCCTTTGCCCATTCCAGAGGAGACGTTCAACCTTTGTGAGGCGCCAAAGCATTCAGCAAATTCGACGTCAAAAGTGGGTATTGGCAGATCCACATACGCAAAGGAGACATTTACAAAACTGATTTTAAAACTGGTTGGCGTTTTATATGAGCTTTTGTGATGCCATTTGGTGTCTCCAATGCCCCAACGTAGTTCATGTATGTGATTAATGATGTCCTAGGGAAAGATTTGCACTTGTTCGTCCTTGTGTTTTGGATATCGTCCTCATCTATTCTGCCAATGAGGCCGAATATGTCGAATAGCTACAAAAAGTCCTTGTCCTCCTGAAGGAATACAAACTTTATGCAAAAGCATCACTCAAATGCGGTTTTGTCACCACCACTGTGAAATTTCTTGTAACAAAAATCTGTGGTGGTGGCATGGCTCCTGTAGAGGCAAAAATGGCAGCTATATGGAACTTGGCAACATCTAAAAATGCGAGAGTTGTGCAAACCTTCTTGGGCTTTGAAAAATACTGCCGCCAATATATTGGTAATTTTGCTGCAACTGAAAGTCCATTGGCAAACTTAACGAGAAGTGTATGCCATGGAAACGGGGCCCAATTCAGCGAAAAGCATTCAAGGACGTCAAAGTTCCCTATTGCAATGCACCAATTCTGGCGTTCCTAGATCTTAAACTCCCCTACACCATTCAAACAGATGCATCGAGTGTAGTGGGAGTTGGTGCACTATTACAAAGTCACGAGGAAGGCCAAAGACTAGTACCATTTGTTAGCGGGAATTATATGCCAACAGAGCAATCATATTGGGCATACAAAGGTAACCTCGCAGCTGAGGGGCATTGCCTACAGAGCTGGCGACACTATCTACAGTGCAATCCAGGACGGGAGCCAATCCTAACGGATCACCAAATGTTAATTCGTATTGTGGACCAACAAGTCCTTACCCGGGCTCAGTCACATTGGATAAGATCGGAGTTGTTTCATTCTGTCAATCCCATAATCAAGCATAACCCGAGGAAGGCAAATACTATCACTGATACTCTGAGTGGAAGCCAGAGAAGAATAGAGAAGACAGAATCCCAAGAAAAGGATGTAGGAGAAATTTCAGTGCGAAGTGGAACTAAATTGGAAGCGACAGAGAACACATAACCGATGGATCGATGCACATTGAGGCAGATCCAAGGTCACAGGCAGCACTGTCTGAGTTGCAATCTACGTCGGAAAAAAGTTTCATATCCTGGATATACATATCCAGGATATGGCCATATCCTAGGATATGGCCTCCATATCCTAGGATATGGCCTCCATATCCTGGGATATGCTGGCCATATCCAGGATATGCATATCCCTGGATATGGATGCCATATCCTGGATATGCATATCCGGGATATGGCCATATCCCAGGATATGGGCTCCCATATCCTGGGATATGGCCATATCCTCGCCCTTATCCTCGCCATATCCCGCGATATGGGAGCCCATATCCCAGGATATGGGCTGCCATATCCTGGGATATGGCCATATCCTCGCCCTTATCCTCACCATATCCTGCGATATGGGCGCCCATATCCAGGGATACGGGCCATAGGAAATGGCAGCGTGATGGGGGCGGACGGAATGCCAGCGATCGCCTTTGCAACGCTTGGCCAAAGCAAGGCCTTCCCAGTTGCAAAGGCCGTGGTTGCTGCGCAACTTGACTAGTCAACAGCACCGGCGCGGGCGCCCGTCACCAGTCCGAGTTACTCTTTCAATCGGTCAATATCTGTCAGTCTGTGTACTTTGTGTGCGCAAAATCATAACATGATCATTATAATATCATTACATAATGATTACGGCAGTGCTGCGCCAATAGATAACGTCCGTTAGTTTAATCATTCTGGTTTCTGTCATTCCCGCCATGCCTGGCACCCCCGTGCTGTGCTACCATGTTCGCGGGGCGTGGAGCAACGGCAGCCATCGGCCAGGCGAGACACGGCGCATAACGGCGGCGATGTCATGGCGCGGGTTGGAGGCCTGGTGGTGGGATGCGCTTGAAGGTGCGCGGCGGAATGGTGGGAGGGTGGCGTGGGGTGGGAGGCGTGCGCGGCCATTGGGCAGGTCGCTAGGCATTTGTAGTGGACGCGATGCTTCTCGCCTGTGTGTGCCTATGAGACCCCGCGCTCCAAGGACAGGCACGCGCGGCCAACGGCCCACGTCCGAGTCGCACGGCTCCCTCCCCGCCTAGCTGGCCAACAAGAAGCAGCGCACGGGGCAATCCAACGACGAGGTCCCGCCCCCCGCCCTTCCCGCCGCCCGCCTGGCCCGCCGTCCGCATCCGCATCGCTGCGTCGCGGTGCCGAGTGTTCTCACTTCTCGCTTCGCGGGTGGCAGAATGTGGATGATCAGCGGCTGCTGAGGACGAGCAGGGAGATCGCCCGGGTGAGGCTGCTGCTCACGACCGACCACTAGGCGTTCGTGTTTCCGGACAAGCCCTCACCGCCGTGCAGCCCGCCGAATGAGGTGCGCTCCCGGCCTCCCCTCGCTGCACCACCCAATCGAGGCACCCCTGCCGCCTGTGGCTGACGGTCGCCGCGTGTGGTCGCCCGTGACTGTGCAGGAATGGTACCACGTCTGATAGCTCGGCGACAACCTGTCCTCACGATGTAAGTGCGAAAACTGGTGGTTTGTGTGCCTGGGAAGTGCTGCCCTGCGGTTCTGGGCATGGGTTTATGAGTCGTGCCTTTGCCGTTTGGACGCAGGCAAGGTGCTTGCGAGGATCGGAGAAGGCAGGCGGTTGATTACCAGCTCACCGCTGACGAGGGCAACGGACTGCAGCTGCTCGCCTCGGCTGTGGATCCGCGCCGCTTCTGATCAGGGCGAGTTCCATCGCAGGGTCCCTTGGGCGTGTGTTAGAATGCTGGGAGCAGGAGGAAGGAGCGAGAAGAAGAATTATTGTGGCGATTGGAATCGTTCGCATCATATCAAAGCACCGTGACGCTGCCATGATTGAGGTAAGGCAAGGGCGGTGTTCAAAGTCATTGCGCGGTAGCCATGTGCCATTGCCATGGCGCAGTGATCATATCCATGCTCTGTTCGTCTGACGCTGCAAAATACTTTTGCCAGTTCTTGTATTCTTGCCACAAAGACTTGTGCCACTTGCTTCCAGTCTGCACATGTCCATATGAGCAAGCTTGTCCTTTCACGGAGGGAAATGATCGAAATGGTTTCCTCCATTCTGGCCTACAGCTATTCGGAAAACTTGGAGCCAGTCTGTACGACTTCCTGCACCAGAATGACTACCATCCAGTTTCCATTCCTGTGGTGCAGCAGTATGGTCGTCTGTTGCTGGAAGCCATTGGGTACATGGCAGTTTGGTGTATCTTTGGGGATGTCAGAGTGTTTGGCAGCACTCAGCAATCGGCAGGGTAAGATTGTATTCATGGCAGTGTT
The DNA here is from genome assembly GCA_905146915.1 of Ostreobium quekettii. Lineage (NCBI taxonomy): Eukaryota > Viridiplantae > Chlorophyta > Ulvophyceae > Bryopsidales > Ostreobiaceae > Ostreobium > Ostreobium quekettii. The sequence continues at coordinate 9,791 of CAJHUC010001429.1, read as the reverse complement.
GCACAGTTTGTTGTGTGTCAGGGTAGGGTGCTGGTGTGTACTGACACTGTGCAAGTGTGTGTGGCAGATGGAGAGCCGGTGATGGCAAGGATGACGTGGTGTTGTCGACACAGGTGGTGGCCACTCATGGGCTGCTGTTGGAGTGTTGCACGACGGTGCCTAGGCTCATTCTGGTTCGCAGTCTGGCATACATCGGTGCAAAAGGAATGGTTAATTGGAGTTGTATTGTCTCTGCATTAATGATAGGTAGTGGCTTAGAGAAGTTGGCTTAGAGAGGTGGATGATTTGATGGGTAGTTCCATGGCTAGAGATATGGACGCAAAATTGATTTGTAGTTGCTGTAAAATCTGTAAAACAATTCGTTTCAAAGATTGAGTGTGCCTCTTGTTGGCGATCCTAGGCGCCCAGATCACCAGCATATCCATGCCGTATCCCTGCCATATCCCAGGATATGAGCGCCACATATCCAGGATATGGCCATATCCTCGTCCATATCCTCCCATATCCTTGCCATATCCCAGGATATGGGCGCCCATATCCTGGGATATGGCCATATCCTCGTCCATATCCCTCCCATATCCTCGCCATATCCCAGGATATGGGCGCCCATATCCTGGGATATGGCCATATCCTCGTCCATATCCTCGCCATATCCCAGGATATGGGCGCCCATATCCTGGGATATGGCCATATCCTCGTCCATATCCTCGCCATATCCCAGGATATGGGCCGCCCATATCCAGGATATGCATATCCTCCCATATCATATTCGATATCCTGGATATGGGTGAGGATATGGGCGTTTCCATATCCTAGGATATGCAACTTTTTTCCGACGTAGGAAGCCCAATGGGCAGATGGATCTCAATTCTTTCGGTTTGTTGGTACGGGAGACAAATGGCGGCGAGCAAAAGTCCCTACGCCACGAAGTTCTAAGCGAGTGCCATGACATCCCTGTAGCGGGGCAACTGTGATGCGAAGGACTTTATAACTAATTGACCGCCAATTCCACTAGAAGTCAATGAGGGGCAATGCCATCTCCTATGTGAGAGCATGCTTGATCTGTCAAGGGATCAAGGTGGACTCTCAGGTCAAGACAGTGTTGTTGATGACCCTGGAGATTCCCACCAGGAAGTGGGCGCACGTGACCATGGATTTAGTCACAGGCCTGCCACAATCACATGGACATATAACCATTGCTATCTCTGTGGATTGTATGTCAAAAATGATCCACTTCGTCCCGTGCACAAAGGAGATAACAATGGCAGAATACGTCCAATTGTTTGTAGACTATGTGTTTAAGCTCCACGGCCTATATTAGGTAATTGTGTCTGACCGCGACCCAAGGTTCACCGACAAATTTTGGCGAAATATTTTTGACTTGCTGGGAATGGATTTGCAGTCCAATAATACATTTCATGCGCAGACTGATGGCCAGTCAGAATGTGCCATTCCAACATTTTAGAACTTCCCCAATCTGTATGTGGAGAGCAACCTGGGCGGAGTAGACAGCTACTTTTGGCAGAGTTCGCTGCCGGCAATGCTATCAATGCGGCTATAGGATATTATCCTTTTTATTTAAATTCTAGTGAATATTGTCTTATGCAAAGCTGCCTATTGTCAGGGGATAGGTCGTGCAAAGTGGAGGCCATGCAAGAGATGGTGGATCGGATAAAGTATGCCCTGGAGGAGGCCTAAGCCAACTTGCTTCTCGTGCAACGCCGACCATTAGGAAATCCTCATCAGCAAATAAATCGCAAAGAGAAGCGACGTTCTAAGTTGGTGAGAAAGTGGCTTTTTGACCAAGAGCCTAAAGGCCAACAAGAATCTGCCTAAGGAACTGAGAAGACGCTAGATCGGACCCTTCCGAAGAGCTTTGGTTGTCTATCTAATGGCTTATAGCTTGAATCTTCCCCTAAGCTAGAAGGTTCACCCCATCTTCCTTGTTTCTTGCTTGAAAACACATTTCAGATCCAAGGGTTTCAGTAGGGAGGAGATGACACCTCCACCCCAAATCATCGAAGATGAAGAGGAGTACGAAGTGGAATTGTTTATGAGGCATCAGGGGACACGGTCTTGTAGCCTCTACCTAGTCTTGTGGAAAGGTTATCCATTCGTTAAGCCTGGCTGGGAGCGTGAATCAAATTTCCAAAATGCTCCTGAGATCTTGGAGGATTGCCTACGCTAGGTTGCTGAGGAGGAACAGTGGTAGCCCCGCACCAGAGGGGGGCAGAAGAAGTAGTTGCTGGTGCATTCTAGGAGTTATCACGGGGGTGGCTTCAATTCCTTGGAATGGGTGCAGCTGGCGATGTGGGTGGCAGCTAGGAGGGAAATCACGTTTGGCGCACCAAATCCTTATGGGCCCAGCCTACAGGTGGCAGATGTGCTAAGGGTTGCCCAGTAAAGATAACCCGTGTTGGTGTCAGAGGCGTTGCTCTTCTTACCTTGGGCATTCTTTTATTGTTTCCTTCTCTAAGTTCTGTATATGAGGACAGTCGCTCTCATATGGGAGGGATTGATGTTGCGACAGGTGGGCACACGGTCATTTAGTACTAATTGTAGTCACTACATATTGTTGTTATTGGGAAGCAGCCTTAGAGAAGGCTCTTCGAATTGTTTAGGACTCCTTATCTTTATTTACTTTGGTAGTTCTGGGCCCATTCCTTAATGGTTGAACGTTCTGTCAATCTGGATAATTACCTAGACGTACATTTACTTGGTTGTACCATTGTCATGTTGTCCCACGTGTAATAGTTGCCTTTGGAACCCCGCTGATATGACAGTGACTGGTCCGTCGTTGAGAGATGGCTGTATGACTATAAAGGGACATGCCTGTCCGTGACCTATCTGTAACTCTGTACCCTCAGCTGTGTCCCCAAGCCCGTGGCTGTGCCTGCCTCCGATATAGTCCCACTCCGAGCCTAGCGTCTCATGTGGCAAACACGTGATTCCTTGGACACCTCAGCAACCGCAATGAATCGCTGACACCGTCGCAGCACAGCGCGTTGTACTGCTCCAAGCCGTAGCACAGCACTACGAGAGTGGTGCCGCACTGCGCTTCGACCCTTGGGAGGAGGCTCAATCAGTCAGCGAATTGATCCCCTTGGCGGCGGCTGAGCCACTCTGCTACGGCGCACCAGTGGCACGTTGTCGCACTGCCCGTTGGACTCACTCGCAACGTACGATTCTCTCCGTATTCGAGTCAGCAGTGGAAGCCTTGACACAAAACTGACCCCCACGCCTAGCGACAGCTGATCGTCGCTGGTGGTCTTGCCAAAACACTCCAGAAGGGCCACACAAAATGGACTCTGGGCCGCTGAAGTCCCGTCGTAACCAACCGTTCGATGGATGTCTTGAATCTTCGATCCCAAAAAGTTTCTCGGAGACGCCGCCTGGGCAACGTAGAACTCTAGTGCTCTCGGCGCTGAGTCTGCCCCAGGTTGCAACAAGCTAACCTGGTCCGTGTCTCGACTTGCACACCCCCTGCCTCGGGTGCCAAATGACGAAGGCAGGCAGGGTCGAGGGGTGGCGATCCCTGAACGGGAATTGTACGCTCGAGTCCACGGCAACGGTTTACAGCCGAGGCAAAAGGACAACAGACGTTCTGTCCTTTATACCCAGTCCGTTCATCAACATCCCTAATGCAATCCTTAGTGCTTCGTCATCTTTTCATACATTCAGTTATTAATAACACTCAATCAGTTCTAGCCGTAACACCGCCTCCGTGCCTCCGTGCAAACGACCCAGGGCATGCCCAACTGGGCACAAGAACTCCCATCTATCGACGTACCACTATCGTCACCGTCATCTCCTCCACCACTATCATCCGGTAAACCATACGGGTCACTAGGAGGTGACCTGCTGTGTGGTCTCCTCTGCAACCAGGCTTGTAACCCCCTGCTCCTCCTCTAGCATACCACCTACTGATCTATATGAGCCAAGGTCGCAGTAGGGATAATTCGGGATCCCTAGTTACCAAGGGTCCAGAGTAAACACGGACAAAATAATTTCATAGGAATTCATTGTCAAATGCCCTTCCATCACTTAATTGCAACGGGATTCCGCTTTGGCCAGCTTGGCAAACATAGGCAGATTGACCAGCTTGACTGGTAGATGCATGCATTACAGAGGGCTCTATTCATGGTCAAAACTCGTAAATTGGCTGAAATTTCCAAATTTTGGGGCATCCAAGCACTTCCAGGTATTTCAGTACTTGTAGGGGTCCGTAAGTACTGCCCAGAGGGAATTTAAGGGTCCAAGTACTCATACCAATTTGCATCGTCCTTTTTCCAGCTCACGGTACCAACAAGTAGGGGCGACGCTCCGCTCGTCACAACTTTGAGGGTGTTACAGCCCTCTGTTACCCCTGGTGTGCGTAACCCGCCCTTAAGCTGCCCAATGGCATCCTGCTGTCTGGCCATGCCCCACTCGACGGGGTCCGTGGGCGACGGCGACTTCCTCCGAAGCAGCACGCGCAGTGTTTTTGGCCCCACGCAGGGGCTCGACGTTGCCTCGGCTACCCGCTCGTCCAGCCGCTCGACGACGCACTTGGTTTCCGCGAGTATCTCTCCATGGTCTCCGAACGCCGAGCATGGTTTGCCTCCATTCCATACAATCGGTCGAGAACCATCTCTAAGGCGTTCTGCTGCGCTCCAACAGCTCCGCCAAGGCCGCTGAGGGCCTGGGCGGCTTTGCGCAAGCCAAGGCAGGCATTCACGGCTTCCTTGGAGACTTGACCGGCAGAGGCCTCGATGGCCATGGCCCGCCATTTCCCTCCGCCTCGAGGGCCGCCAAATGCTGGCCCATCTCCGTAACCTCCTCCCACGTCCTCGCAAACTGTTTGCCGTCCGTTGCGGCTGCCAATTTGGCTTCATATTCCAGCTGCTGGTTGGTTGACAGTAAGCCCGCCTCCGCCTTCATCAACCGCTCTCCCATTGCCTCCATCCGTCGTCCATTTTTGGCGTTAATCCGTTGCTCCGCCCATCACCAGCTCCCCACAGCCCCTTTGCCTGCATGTCCACCCATCGCCGCTCATTCCCCGAGCAGGCACTGATCGCCAATATGGCTCCTTCCTGATGGGCCATTCAGCCGCGCACCTCCTCCTACAGGTCGTGCAGCTCGCGGCCTAGATGCTGCTCCGAGGCCGCCGCTCGATTTGCCGCAGCGTGTAGCTATGCTTCTAATGCCTCGCTCATCCCGCGGAGGACGGGATCCGTTCTGTGCTACATGCCTTGTGTCCACTCAGTGACTGTAAACAGGGTCGCCCGCCATTCAGCTGCCATAGCCACGGCCCCAACTTGCCACAGCATTGAGGCTTTGGGCCGATCGTCCTCCTCGCCATGCGGCGAGGCCAACATTTCCTTGTTGCCGCCATTGATCACGTCCATCAGGTTTGCATCATCCCAGTCCAGCACCATTGCTTGGTGCGCTTTGTCCCTCGGATTCTCACGGTCTGGGCTAGGATCTCCCGACGCCATCCCGGTCGTTGGCTTGCTGTTTCTCGTCGTGCAAACGCCCCTTGCTCCAAAACCAAATGGTATGAGAGTCTTGCTTCCCAGGCACGTGAAGTGGAATGAAACGGGCGTCAATCAACACCCGAGTAGTTATTCATTAAATTTACGAAGCAATTATACAATAACAATTGAATTTTTCCTTTCAGTAAACACATGTTCGTTTTCTTACCACTCGGAAGTCCCACTTCATATTCAAATATATCAAGTGTAATCAAATGTCATCTAATGTAATCAAATTGTATCACGTGCAGTCGTTCTACCTTGTGCGACGTAGCCACCAGCTAGCTGCGAGGGCCACCTTGTGCAGGAACATCTGCAAGCCAAACGGTGCGCTGCCCATGCCACTGATCGCGGCCAGCCGACCACATCTCCTTGCAGTTCCAATGCCCCGCAGCCATGCCAAGGCAACCGAACATGGGCAATATGTAGGTACGTCAATCCCTTGAGTGCCCTCTCATATGACACATGACACATGAAGCAAAAGTGTGACGTCAGCGACGGATCCTATCCGCTACGCTGACATGCCTCGCGGTTACCCATGCGGCCTCATTCTCCGCCCTCCGTGTAATCGTCATCCCAACACGGAGCTGTTCCGAAGCGGCGCCAAAGGAACGGGGAAGCCGGGAAACAGCCATCAATGCTCTCATTAGGTACCCAAAACGTTGCTCTTAGTCACAGGCCTCCTGCCTGGCAGCACGGCTCTGCCCCCGCTCACCCCCTCCCCGCTCCTTTCGCCAACGGGCACTGGTGAAAAACAGGCCAGATGACACAGTTTTGGCACGGTCTGCTCAAACACCAGCTGTACACATTCGGCAAGTGTGGTCCCAAAACCACACAGTTAAGACACGCATTGGCGCAGTTGTGTACCCTAGGAAACCGTGTAGTTTACACAGTAGTTCGAAGGTACGCTGTTGAAACAGTGTCAATGTGTGTAATATCTGTGTTGTTTTGGGACCACATTTGCTGAAGTACACAATTGCATTTTGAGCAGGCCGTGTCATCTGGCCTGTTTTTTTCCTAGTGGAGGCGGCAGCGAGGGCACAGTAGGGCTGTTTGCCATGCAGGTCAAAGCGCCGACAGGAACCCCGAAAGCAGAGCCATGCAAAAGGCGCCGCAAACAGCCCACGAACAATCATCACCGAGGCAAGGTGCGACCATCACCAGGGCAAGGCGCGAAGGCGCCCGGGGCGCAATCGCCCGCTCCGTCCGTGCCCCCGCCGAGGGGTTTCGGTAGCCCATCGTCCTTCTCTTGATCTCTTTTGCCGACGGCCCCCACTTCCTGGGTTTGCCAGGACCCCCGCTGGTGCAGTCCATGGCTTCCGGGCGCCTCCGAGATTCCGGATCCGGGTGCGCGGCAAACACTGTCACGCCGGCGACGAGGAGGTGGGGCCTGGAGGGCGACCCTCGCGCACCTTCGATTGCCATCCCTTTCGGACTGGGTGCCAGGCGCTTTAGGTGTCAGAGCGTCAGGCGCCTTGTGGGGGCTCCCTTTCCGGGGACGAGGGGATGGGCAGGCAGCACGTAGGATTTAGCCTGCGCGTTTCGACTGGACAGGTTTGGGTTTCAAGGCCAGCCGTGTGTTGCCCGACGAAGATGCAACGTGGAGCTGTAGCTGGTCGGCTACCGGGACGTGGGATGCGGTGGAGACCGGGCGACGATATTGGGTGTGCGGATGGAAGTGTGTGACTGGATGTCCGCGGGACGGCGTGGTGCGGCATATGGAGTGGTTGAGTCAAAGGAAGCGATGCGCGAAATGAGAAAACCGGGGGTGCAGCGAGCTAGAATGAAACACGGAAATGCACGTGAAGGCAGTGCTTTCACGTTGTGCACTTCTGCCCTTCGACAATGCCTTCACGGCGCCTTTGCAATGGGATTTTTTGCGGATCATGATCTTTCAGTCGCTTCAAATTTTCTTCCCCAGTATAGTCTGCACGGTGGCAAGCGGGCCCAAGGGAATACGGCTGCAAAATGCGCGAGGCTCTTAATTGACCCAGATCGGAGTTTAGGGTACAATCTATTCAGTCCATCACTGGGTGGCTACATCTTGACGAAACTCAAATCGCCAAATGGAGCTGGAAGAAAAGACTGCTTTTGTTAATCCAATGCTGGAGTCCGCCTGCACAGCGAAGTACCATCGCTGCTCCCATGCAGATTGAATTGAACAGAATATATGCCAAAAAGTTCGATTGTTCAGTGAATTGCGGTTCCATTTTCAGCTGCGCACGCCCCTGCGACTAGGCAGATGATAGCGGAAGCAGCTTTCGCGATTAACATCGAGTCGGGTAGGACCACCCCCCGACATTGGCGCAAAGAGCGCGCTGCCGGGTGAGATATTTGCTGATCTCCCTGGACAAAAAGCGTAGCGTTGACTGGGGCTAGGATATACACTGCGGCAGTGCACATATTCCCCTACAAATACTCCCCCTGTCTACACAACTCGAATGGATGGTTCCCTGGTATATACCACTGGTAATATGTTTTCCCACCATTACAGGACGCATATGTACTACAGCAGTTTTGGAATCTGCCCAAGTTGATGCCAGCGCAATTGTTGCAATGGCGCCAAATAGCTATCAAGGGATCACTTGGTGTGAAAATGCCATCGCAATTGGAGTCCTGGAAATGATACTTTCTGCGACAACCGTCAGCGGTCTGCCTGCCCTAAGAGGCGGTTCCAGCCACGCAGCAGCAGGCAAGGGGGAGAAGCTGGGTGGGCTGTTGGTGGGATGATGGGAAGCCATCAAAGGATCGGAATCGTCATGGGAGAATTGATCAAGTACTCTGCCCCTGCCGGCCTACCGGTATGGCGATGGTGAATTCAGTTTAGACACCCCAGTGCGAATTGATTTCCGAGCCTTTTTGGGTCCCTGATTCATTTGAAGACCTCGCAAGTGCTTCGGAACGAGCGGGGGCAAGTCCAATGTTGTATCAGTCAGACCATTAAATAATCATGCTGATTTGGTACACGATTTCCAACCCAAGTGCTGATATATCAGAAAGGAAAGGATGTGTGCTTTGTGCGATACGGCGACTGCACCGCCTCGCGGACGCTGGGCGGGTTGTATAGCCGGATCATGATAATAGCACGCGCCTCCACTATGCAATGTACACGTGCGCGCTGCAGGGCAGCTGTACCGCACCCCAGCCTATCAGCAGAACACCCTGAGCCCCGCCATCACCACAGCATCGACAGCCCGCCATCGCCGCTGGGATGACGGCACCTCCGACGGGCGCTGGGCGCCTCCTGGTCACAATGCACATGCCTGGCCCCCATGGGTATGTCACCGCCTGCTCGCCAAGGGAGGTCACTCAGACCGCCACGGAGAACCATTCGCGAATTCACTGACGCCGCTGCCCAGGGAGGTCTGTAGAGAGATTATCACACCCATCACAGCGAACGCCTTTCATGCAACGGCTTTGGACACCACCCCTGTCAGGCGGAACCACGGGTAATTGCCACAAAGCAACTGCACGTGGGCCGGTGAGCGGCAGCAGAGCGCCTGGAGCCCCACGGCCTCGGTACCGCATACACCGGCCAGTCAGCCGACCACGCTGGGGGCACCAACGACCTGTCAGTAATCCCAAACAGACAGCATTCGCGAGAATCGCCCAGAATCAACCGACGCATGAGGTGTCACATCCTTCTTTCAGCCAGCATCCGTTAAATCCGGCACGACATTTGGCCATTACATTGGCGGCGCCCGCATATTGGTGTGGGTGGTACTGCAGGCGCATGTACGTACATGCGACCGGTATACGGTCTCCAGCTAGGCGCACGTGCAAACGCTGAAGTCTTTGTGCCCGACGTCTAGCGGCCAGCTAGGGGAGTTCCCGGTGGGGCAAGAACCGCCGCCTCACGTCCCGTCCCCAGAAATGGATCCCCAGAGCCCTCCGCTGACATGCTTCATGGCACAAGATCACCATAAGTAGGCCGCAGCCAAGACGCCGGTCGGAGAACTTGCGAAGGGCCATGCGCTGGGCCGGGCGTCGCAATATATCGTGCGCAGTGTGCAGACGTCCCAGTGTAGTGGGCGTCGTGGTGGCTGGCTGTGTGAGCGCCAGATGCACCGCAACAGTCGTGGAGCCTCTGGGGCCCACCGGGCGAGCCATTTCCGCGCCCTGCATTGAGATCTCTATGCAGGCAGGACTCTTGCTAGCGCGCAAGAGGCGCCTAAAGCCCAATTCCATGGGTAAGGCGTGAAACTGGGGGGTGCCACTGCGTGATGAAATGAAAATAGCATGTCGCCGGTGCTCACGAGGCGGGTGGCACTGGGGAAG